>LBNU01004796.1:97149-120967 GCA_014162995.1 Artemisia annua | reverse complement strand
GACTTATAATTTTACACTTAACTCCATATAATTATTTAAAATTCAACCACTAAAGTTTTATTAATTACTTCCTCTTTTTCTAAGTTTTTATTTTAATAAATTAGACACCAATATTTTTATATATTTTTTTCCTCAATCAAATACTCTATCAAATTTATTAAAGTTTGACTAAAATCAATTCAATTTTGACTTTTTATTTGCCAATCATATTGCTCGATTTCTCCTACGTGGCAAAATAAAGCTCTTCTATTGGTCCAATTTTTTTTCCCATAAGATTGTTCTGTCAAAAAAACTCCGAAATGATGTAATTCTTTTATTATATAAAAGATAGAACAAGTGTTGTTGAAACTTTAATACCTCTTGACCTGTGCGACAAGTCTTGTATTACCTTAAACGTGCTGTGGGGTTTTTGTCGTTGGTAATTAAAAGACGAAACAAATAATAAATTCGAATATTTGAAGCGGAAGCTTTATTCCAAATTACCAAAAGCAAATATAAAACCAAATTCAAATGTACCAAACAAAATTCTAATTCAAAGGTATCAAATACTAATTCCAAAAGGTACAAACTTTTAATTCAAAATGTACCAAACACAAATTCCAAAGATACCAAACCCTAATTCAAACGGTATAAATAATTCTAATGTCAATGATCATTATTTATATGCAAAACTAACCGTCATACATTAATTTCTAAATTCCAAACAAACTTGTAGGACAAGTCACACACTGAAATTATTTGTACCGTTTGAATTAGAAGTTACGGCATTGTCTCTATGATCCACCTTGTTGATGCGCATCCGTACACATTGTGACACATTGAGCATGTTTGGTCTCTTGTATACGAAACATATAGGGGGCAATAATCTTAACTATTCTTGTATACCCTCATTGTAGCATGCTAAGTGCTCTCCTCTCAAAAACTTTAATAAATCAACTTAGCATATACTTTATATACATTTGACTTCTTTGGAAAATTTTAATATTACACACAAACAAAATGTTAATAGGCAATTAATAGGAGTAAAACATTAAGCTAACATTTTGACGGATTATCATCATAATTAACGCTTACTGCAAAAATTCGTATGTCACTCAAGATCCACAGTCGGTAACTTGGTCACTAATTACCAAGATAAGTTTTCAATCTGTGATTCCGTTGATGAAGCCGTGTTTGTTAGTAGTGACGTGCACTACAACAAAAGGAGGATGGGCGACGAACTTTTGGCAAGGACAGCTTTGTCCTTGTCAAAAGTCAATACACGACAAAAAAACGAAACAAATTAATTAGGGGTTAAACTATCAAAGTAGTAAAATAGCCTGACTCTTTAATAACGGACCCCTGATTGAACTTCAATATACTTCCACCTATCATCACTTTATACAAGTTGAGATCAAGCTCCATAGGGATAGCCCATTTAATACGTTGATGACTTGATGTGTCTTCATGATCTTATCTTTAAGTCAAGTTGATAACAAATCAAGCTCGAAAACAATCATCAAAGTTCTGCCCGACAACAATATCAAGCTCAAAAACAACCATTAAGGTTTGTTGTACCCTGCGTAAATTAAATCTTAAAGTTCAACTAGCCCAATCATACATACTAACAAAACTATATCAAAAAGTATGAACCAGATTTAGTTTGAGCTCGGCCATGCATAATAGCATGTTCATAGAGTTTGAAACACTCGAAGAGATTCTTGATACATTCATGTTCCTACAAACTAGTCCGAGATTTCTACTCGGACTTGATCATATTCAACTATGTGGAATACAAATAACATCACTAAAATTCTACTTGATAAAGACTAAACATCAAAAAGTCTAAAAAACGAATATTATTCATTACTCTCTCGTCACAGTTTTTGCTTTTAATGTTAACTTGTTAGGTGCCGAACAAAACCAAACCAGGTGGTAGAATTGTAATTAAACATCAAGTGGGATATGTTTGGTACAGCTGAGAATTAAATCCCACTCAGCAACTCGCGGACCCAATTGCTTCCGGTTTTTGTTAAATATTCTCCACATTAAAGTTAATATCGTCTCCAATCAATTAAATGCAATAAATATTGCTTCTTTAATAAAGTTTATATCATTAAGCTTACCAAATGAGCTACGTTTCTTCATTTGGTAAGTTCTTTTTATATTTTTATACACCCTCGATCCAAAAAATATATATATATATATTCACCTTACTATTTATGTTTGTCCTATAATAAGTGTCCAGTTTTTATAAGTAATTATAACTAGCTTTTCTACTTTACCCTTCTAATCAAAACTTGCATTAATTACTTATTTTTTTCATTGCAATCCATATTGGACCTGTTGTTCAGCATATATTTCTTATGTTGTTCAGTTAGGGGCTGATGGTGATCCTGTGTCTGATCCGACATTATATCGTAGTTTTGCAGGTGCTCTCTAATATCTTACTTTTACACGTCTATATATTTCTTATGTTGTTCAGCAGGTCTGTTTATATATGCATGATCTACTGGAGTCTCATTTTTCGGCTCTTAAGCAAATTTTGTAGTATGTTCGTGGTACTTTAGACTATGGATTGCAATTATATTCTTCATCAACTACCTCTTTGGTTGCTTATTCGGATGCGGACTGGATGGGTTGCTCTACGACTCGTCGTTCGACTTAGGGATATTGTGTGTTTCTTGGCAAAAATTTACTTTCATGGTCTTCCAAGCGGCAGGCTACTCTCTCTTGATCTAGTGTCGAGGCTGGGTATAGGAGTGTTGCTAATGTTGTTGTTGAGACTTGTTGGTTACAAATTTTGTTACCGGAGCTTCATACACCTTTATTCTCGGCTACATTAGTCTATTGTGACAATGTTAGTCATGTCATGCAACCCTATCCAGCATCAACGTACTAATTAAAGCATATTGAGATTGACATTTACTTTATTGGTGATTTGTTTGCTACTGGCCAAGTATCACGTTTCGATCTCTTAAATTCACGGGAGACATACCAAGTTTTTACAAGAAGATATGTACCATCAACTTTTCTAATGATAGGTGCATCTCATTCACAAATATAATGTCATTGTACTTAAATCTGCCACACAGAAACATGTTAGATCCTAATTCAGTGGTTTATATTAGATTCTTGTTGCTTAAAATTATTCGTAAAATGTTTGTTGCATTAGAATCCAAATACAATGGGCCCAAGCTTAGTAAACACCAATGCACCATGGTGTTTGGCAATTGGCACTTCATATAATGTAGGATAATATCTGCACTAATATTGTTTTTCAATGGTTACTTGACTCATCTTTTTAAGGCACGTATTTTTTTTCTTTCAGAGTTTTAAATCTAAATACATCCAAAAAAGCGTCTACCACTTGCCACATTCGGGTAGTTTATACTTTATATGGTCTTCTTATAGCTGATTTTGGAAAGTTGTACTATAAGGTCTCACATTTTAAATCCACATGTGGTATTAAAAAGATGTCTACTAACCAATGCACTAGTTTAAAGCCATCAGAATAACCACAACCATACAAAAGAAAGAGGAATATTACGAATAGAGAAATGCTAATGGTAAAAAGAGTAAATTTGTGTAAAGATGAACTGGAAAACCATTAATCGTGTAGTTTTTTATTGTCTATATATTCGTCTAGAGCTTTTTGAAACACTCGACTTCCTCACTTTCGTGTCTATATAAAGGCTCATCATATATCGTTATCAAATCGTACCCCTTCTTTCAAGTTATATTTGCCTTTGGAAATTTCTTTGGTACGTATCTTATTCGTCTATATTTGTACTTCTTATCATTCTGAACAATAAATTTCTAGTTTTCATTATCATCTTGTTAGTATATTAAGATAGAGTTTGTTCTATAGCAAGTTATAACTCTTACAAGGTTATACAAGTTAATGCTATATACGTTATCACAATATTTCATATATATTATCACATATTTGAAATTTGCTTGAAGAAACATAATCCGAATTACATTTTTATGTGTGTGTTTTAGTATACTAGACGAATACCCGCTCAAAGGGACGGTTTATAGCGGCAAATAATTTTACTTGCGAAATCGTAATTCTGGTTTGACCATTAAAGCAAAACTCACGGGGTTCAATTTGTAGTAATTGCGAGAAAAAAGTTTATGAGTTAGAAACAAAAAATGATATAAGTTTAAAAATTAAACAATATTTAAAATATTAATTTAGTTGTAGATAATGTTACCATTTTTAGTTAAATGTATAATAGCTCACTAACATTACTTAAATTTTATGCGTTTTAAGTTTAATAAATACATATACATGCATTATAAATAGTAAAGATAATTGTGCTTGTTATACATTACTAAGAGCTTGTTTGTTAAAATTTTCTATTAAGTTATGTTTAATTAACATATGACTTAATGCAGACAACCTCAATTTTATTGCTTAATTTTTTCAGTCATCTTTCTCTATTAAGTCACAAATAAACAGTTTTCATATGATTTAATGAATTCAGTTTTTTTCATATTAAGTCAATTAAGTCGAAATCAAACACCCCCTAAATGTTAGAGTATTTAGCAAAACACTTGTCTTCTAATGATATATTTTATTGTGTGAGAAGTCTCTCAACTTAAAAATTATAAGTCTTGTCGTTTAAAAAAATGCTAGAAGTATTTAAATGCTTTATTATGTAATGAAAATAATTCCCCTTTATATCAATTAACAACCTAACTAAAGTAATGTTAGTTATGTTGATTAGTAGTGGCAAGGTGCTTTTTTCCTTTCTTTTATTACGGAGTATTTCTTTTTTAAACGGTGGTTATTGGTAAGGTGTTACGGAGTATTTAAAAAGATCATTTTCAAATGCCTTTGTAAAACTATTATTCTTTTTAAATTTGACTAGCAGGGTATTCGTGCGTTGTGACGACGTGTATTTTGAAATAAAATTTCCGAGGAACCATATTTTTAAATTTTTTACCTTTTTCGTGATAATAAATTTACAAATTTCAAAAATTTCATGTCACATCTTTCAACTTTTTAGACAATAACAATGTTTTTAATTATACAATTGTGATAATATATATTCTAGTAAGCTTTATGGATAGGGGTGTTCAAAAGATATGTGAAACCGACAAACTGATCCGACCCGCTTAATCCAAAACCACATAAAATAATAACAAAGAGACTAAAACCGAAAAAACCAGAAATCGGAAAAACCCTCTTATCACGGTTCGATTTCAGGATATTGAGAAATGATACATGTACCTAATTGTGGATCGTGTCATACTCCAGTTACTTATTTGCACATTCCAGTTACTATTGGAAAGGCTAATGATTTGCATATTCCAATTACTTATTTGCATACTCTAATCTCTGTGTATTCAGCATGCAGTTGTATATTTATTATATGCTGATTTATGAGTTTGTATATTTAAGTGTGCAAACAATGAATGAAAGTGTCAATCAATTCTTTATTAAAAAGTATAAATTAGTATAATATATTTTTTCAATGGTTACTTGACTTATCTTTTTAAGGCACGTCTTTTTTTCTTTTCTTTCAAAGTTATATTTTTTATTGAGTTTTAAATCTAAATACATCCAAAAAAGTGTCTACCACTCGCCACATTGCGGTAGTTTATACTTTATATAGTCTTCTTAAGTGATTTTGGAAAGTTGTACTATAATGTCTCACATTTTAAATCCACATGTGGTATTTCATTCCTAGTACAAAAGGATGTCTACTTAGCAAAGCACTAACTTAAAGCCGTCACAGTAAGCATGCAAAAGAAAGAGGAATATTACAAATAGAGAAATGCTAATGGTAAACAGAGTAAATATATGTAAAGATGAATTGGAAAACCATTAATCGTGTAGTTTTTTGAAACACTCGACTTCCTCACTTTCATGTCTATATAAAGGCTCACCATATATCGTTATCAAATCGTACACCTTCTTTCAAGTTATATTTGCCTTTGGAAATCTCTTTGGTAAGTATCTTACTCTTCTATATTTGTACTTATTATCATTATGGACAATAAATGTCTAGTTTTCATTATCATCTTGTATTCTTGTTAGTAGTATTAAATATAGAGTTCTATAGCAAGTTACAACTCTTACAAGGTTATACAAGTTTATTCTATGTATACATTATCACAATAGTTCATATATATTATCACAATATTTGAAATTTGCTTGAAGAAACATAATCCAAATTATTATTTTTATGTGTGTGTGTTTTAGTGTATAATTGTGCTTGTTATACATTACTAACTGTTGGAGTATTTACCAAATGACATGTGTTTTAATGTGAGATGGATTTGTTGTATATATTGTGAGATGATTAGTTGTCGTTTAAAAAAATTGTTTGGAGTTTTAAATGCTTCATTATGTAATGGAAATACAACCCAATTAAACTAATGTTAATAACATTGATTAGTAGTGGTAATTAGGTGCTTTTTTCTTTGTTTTATTCTTTTTTATTTAACGGTCATAATTGTATGCTCGGATCCAGCAAAGCTCTTTTCAAATAACTTTGTAAAACTCTTCTTCTCTTTAAATTTGATTTTCTTACTTCTTTCACATAATTAATGTAATTAACATCTTTTTCTTAATTTTAGTTACTGTAAATATTTAACTTCTATTTAAACAATCATAACTGATATTCGAAAGTCATAGAAATATATTATCAATTTTACTAATTTTTGTAGTCTTAGAGAGGTGAAACTCAAAACAGAACCCCAAACGAGAGCTCAAACTGTTAACAAAATACAACTTTAGTTACACGCAAAAGGGGGTTGAGAAAATAATTCTTAGATACGAATATAAAATAAAATAAACAAGACTCGAAGAAGATTTCAATATCGATACAATGCACGAGAAATATAAACTTGTTACTTTCAAATTATTAGCTGCCCATCGATGTCACTGATGTCGATCTGATGCTCACGAAGACAAGATGCATTAGTGCACTCTAACTTATTTTTAATTATTAAAAGTTGTTTTTATTAAACGTTAACTGAATCAGACTCGAGATACCCGATTAGATTTATATTTGTTTTTTTGTCTCAAACAACATTTTTCATGAGTCACCAATTCTAGCATATATTCCGTGTAATAATTTCATACGGAAGGCGCTATCTGAGAGATATATATATATATATATAATAAAGTGAAAAATAATATTTGCATGACTCACGTACGTTCTAGCAAATATTCCGTGTTATAGTTTTCATTGGTATCTGTAAATAATATTTCTAACCATTATATAGTACTTAACTACTTACATAATTGATTAGAAAATAACATCATGAATATTTAACTTCATTGTTAGGAACTGTCTACATAGTTTAATAAATCGTCCAAGTCTAGTAGTTATAATTTATTTAAGAAATCTTTAACCGACATGTCAATCAAAACCTTAAGAAAAAGTTTATCATATTTTACTTTTTCTCTAGTAAAGTGATTATTGTATGCTTAAGTGGTGTATATATTTGTTTTGTCTTTACTATAACTGTGTTAATTTGACTTTCTAAAAGAAGTCTGCATGTAGAGTAAGAGAGTAGTAATATACTTTCTCCGCCTTATTCATCTTACTAATTTAAATTTGTCTTGTGTTCACAATAACTTTTCTATAACATTGTGTCACATCTATATTAGAAACTTGTTACCAAAGAAAAAAGATGCTAATTTCGTTTTCTATAACATCGTGTCACATCTATAGTGGAAACTTGTTACGGAAGAAAAAAGATGTTAATTTCGACATGTTAGAATTAGAAATCAATAATAATTATAATCTTTGTCAACTTTTACCTTGCAACCAGGATGCTTCCATGCATCACAGTCAACACAATTTAATTCTAGTAGGTACCATGCTAGATACCATATCACTTTGAAGTCAAACAAGTTACGTGTACTAGGTTTGTTTATATGGCTTACATTTAACTAAACAACGTGAGTTACGTGGTTACATGAAATTTTAGTTTGGTAGCAAACTTATAATAGTCATGTCAAGCTGTCCATCTGTTTAGATTTGTTATCAATCCATCTGTGTTTTCTTTTTTTCTCTCTCTAACACAAGACAAAATCCTCAATTTGCATATATTGTTTCTACTGCACGTGAACTTCAGTTCTTGATCATCTTTTTTGTTTTATATAAAAAAATATTAGCTCATTTCTAAGAAGCTTAGCTAGCTTGTTCAAGATCTTGTTTTTCTGTAAACCAATATTAAGTGAGTGATTCTGTTTATGTTAATATGATTTGAATTCATTGTTTGCTTTGATGGATCATATCATGCATGGTTCTAGGTGTGTTTTGATTATGTTGTTATGTGTACATTGATAGGACTTTGTTCTAGTGTTTTTCAGACAGTTTTTGATGAAAAGTGTCTTTTGGTACATTCTGAACTATTTGAATATGTGATGCTTTATTAGTGGCTATTAAAAAAAGTTTGCATACAAGACAAAATCATCAGTTTGCATATGTTTCTACTGCACATGAACATCAGTTCTTGTTCTTTTTGTTTTATTAAAAACACATTAGCTCACTTCAAGTCAGATTCTTCAAGATCTTTTTACTTTTTGTCGTTTTGTAAACCAATATCATTTGAGTGATCATTTTTTTTTAATGCTAATATGAATGACATTTATCCTTAGCTAGATATGATGGATCATGGTTTCAGTTGTGCATAGATAGGACTATGTGCTACTTCTGGTATTTGTGTTTTCCAGTCAAAGTGTTTTGTAAATGTACATTTTGAACTGAATATGTGATGCTTTATTAGTGTGCTTAAAAGTTACTATCATGGTGTCTAGAATTGGTTTAAAACTGATTTATTGCGTTTTGTTACAGCGGTTACACATTTTACAGTGTTTCGATATATACAAACTGCTTACGACCGGACTAATTATTCGTCTATCTTCATATTTGAAGGTGAAATAAGCCGTCTGAATAAGAAGTTTTCGAATTGCTTATTAAGAAGGTGCTTATCTACTTCAGTTTGAAAAAGTAGGTACCAATTTTTATTTTTTATTTTTTATTATTATTATTATTTTTTTTTTTTGAAAAGTGAGTAGGTACCATTGCTTTTTAAAAGCTTTGACATCATAACTCTTAAGCAATGGTAGGGTATAATCATAACTGCTTCTATGTGCTAAAATAAATACAGTAAGCAGATAAGCAACTACTTAAGCAATCCAAAACACCTTCTAAAATTGCTTATCTAGTTCTGATTATTTAATCTTTTAAATTCTTAAATAAGCAGAAACTCCAGACTCTCAGATATCAGTTTTAGTTATTACTCTATATTTATATATCACTATCACATGCATTCTGTTTTATCATAGTTGATTATCTTATTACTGTATATAGTTCTGCTTATTTTATAAAGCATAAGCAGTTTTAATAAGCAATTTCGTTATTTCTTTATTGCAGGGTGATTCTCCTGACATGTAAAGACTACGGCGTATAATTAATGAACTGCTAGAGGTTACTTAAGAGACCTGGGAGTTTAATAACTGGTGAAGTATAGTCGTTATTCGTTAAGCAAAATGGTTATGGCTCCAACTGTCAAAGTGATTCTAGGCTCTATTGCTTTCGGCGTATTTTGGGTTTTAGCAGTTTTTCCAGCTGTCCCGTTTATGCCAATCGGAAGAACAGCAGGGTCTCTACTTGGTGCCATGCTCATGGTACTTTTTCAAGTTATCACCCCGGATCAAGCATATGCAGCTATTGATCTTCAAATTCTCGGTCTTCTGTTTGGGACAATGGTCGTAAGTGTTTATCTAGAAAGAGCCGATATGTTTAAATATCTAGGTAAATTACTTGCATGGAAAAGCCAAGGATCAAAGGACTTGCTATGTCGAATCTGCTTAATATCTGCTATCTCTAGTGCTTTTTTCACTAACGACACTTCGTGTGTTGTGTTAACCGAATTTGTGCTTAAAATTGCTAGACAGCAGAATCTCCCACCACATCCGTTTTTACTAGCACTTGCTTCGAGTGCAAATATTGGATCTTCTGCTACACCGATTGGTAACCCTCAAAATTTGGTAATAGCAGTTCAAAGTAAGATACCGTTTGGGCAATTCTTGTTTGGGATTGTGTCGGCTATGATGATTGGAATTTGCGTAAATGCTATAATTCTGTTATCCATGTTTTGGAGATTGTTGTCTGTTCAGAAAGACGAAGAAGAGCCTCCAGTCGAAGCAACCCCTGAAGAAGACGTGCTGTCCCATCGGTTTTCACCGGCTACAATGTCACATCTCACGTCTTTAAATTCTCACGAGCTAAATGCTCATTTAGAGGCCATGAGTATTCACAGCTCACCTAGTGTTAACGGGAAGCATGATTATACTCTTAGGAACCGCTTAGGTTCTGGTGACAATGAAATTCTCCCAAAAGATGTTGTGGTTAATGGATTATCCGAGAAGAAAGATGAAAAAGTTGTTTCACGGGTTTCATCAACGAACGGATTCGGTACTGAAAATCCTGATTTGTGCCTGGAGGAAATCGATGAAAAATCTGGCAAATGGAAGATACTATTTTGGAAAATAGGAGTTTATATTATTACACTTGGAATGTTGGTCTCCTTTTTGATGGGACTAAATATGTCGTGGACTGCCATTACGGCTGCACTTGCTCTTGTGGTTCTTGATTTTAAGGATGCTCAACACTGCTTAGAGAAGGTAACTCTACATAACGAGTAACGATATGTGGTTTTTCTTAATCTTTTGGTTTTCATTTTTCAGCTCACAAACTGAAACTTTCATTATTTTCATCTGCCAGGTTTCTTATTCGCTATTGGTGTTCTTTTGTGGAATGTTTGTTACCGTTGAAGGCTTCAATAGAACAGGAATCCCGAGTGCAATGTGGGACTTCATGGAACCTTATGCTCAAATCGATCACATCAGCGGTATAGCAATTCTTGCAGTTGTGATAGTTGTTCTATCGAATCTAGCTTCAAATGTGCCAACAGGTAAGCTTTCTATTAGCAGTATTCCACTCATATATTTTGCATCAAGCTTTCTAGTCAACACGACTGACATGTTTTGAACCATTTTGATCCGAACCATGACCCGTTTGTCTAACCTGCCCATGTTTCCACCTCTAAAATTGTTGGTGATATATTTTTTTTTTCTTTTTCTTTTCAGTACTATTGCTTGGAGCAAGGGTGGCAGCAGCGGCAGCTACTATATCACCAGAAAAGGAGAAAAAAGCATGGCTAATATTGGCATGGGTCAGCACTGTAGCCGGGAATCTTTCACTACTAGGATCAGCAGCCAATCTGATTGTCTGTGAACAAGCTCGTCGTTCTCAAAATTTTGGGTACAATCTCACATTCTGGTCTCATCTCAAGTTTGGTGTTCCTTCAACGATTATAGTTACAGCAATCGGTTTGACACTTATAAGAGCATAAAGATATTAGCCTTTTCAACATTTCGTATTACTACTGTTTTTGTAAAGTAAATTTCCAGAAAGTTACTAGCAAGTTCACTAAAGTGTTTTATATCTAGCTACTGTTTTTGGTCTCGATTAGTTTGTGGAATATTGGCACAATAAGCATAAATTAATTAAGTACTCGCTCATGAGAATAAGCAGGACTTGTTCATGTAGTTATCAAATTCATTTTCCGGAAGTTGGAATCTACAAATGTTTCGACGTAGGATCTTTTGTAAATCTGATGTTGAGCACGAACTTGTGATTTCAACTTAAAACCAACTTACGTTGGTTTCTTGTTCTCCTAATTCTTCATATATATGAAGTTGTATTTTTTTTATTATTATTATTATTTTTTTTGGTATGTATTATACCGAACTGATAATATGTGGTCACTACCTTAAGTACTAAAGTCAAGTAAATACTAAACCACACACAAAGTGATTTGCAAGTAGCTATAATTTTATATTTTGTTTAGTGCCATAATATTTGAGGAATTTTCTTAGTAAAAGAAAACTTTTTGCTATTTTTGCTTTATCATATTGAATCTTATTAGTTAAATTTTTTGTTGCAAATTCGAATTTAATATATGTTGTATGATGGTACAATATAAAAATGACTACAAAATATATTTGGTTATCAATAATAAACAAGTGGGGAAGCTCGCTGCGTTGCAACGGGTTCTTCTGAAATTGAATACTCACTTTTTTTTTTTTTTTTTAGTTATGTTTTTTGTGAACAGTAAGTAGTGTTTCCTAAGAATTTGTGGATTCATGTTGTGGGCATTTTTGATAGTCATTTAGGGGCTCATATGAGTTTGGGCCGCATATTTCATTTCTTTTTATAAGCGCCTCTTTTAAGTAACAGGCAAACACAATATTTAAAGGTGAGTTCATTTTTTTAGTCAGGCACGAAACCTTATCTCTTCTCCTTTACTATATAGCCAAACGAAATATTTAAACATGAGTTCAATTTTATATTGAGGCACGAATACCTATTTCTCCTCCCATAGTATATAGAGATAATATAGAAAAAAGACTGGGCCACACTCTTTCGGATAGAAAGTGGGCTTAGCTTGGCCACGACTATTTTGGGCTACCCTTACTTGAAAAAGACTATACCATTTATTTATTTATTTATTTTTATTTGTGTGTGTGTGTGTGTCTTATATAAATAATTAATGTGTTAAACATTTTTTAGTAACCTTTTACAAGTTAAACCAGTTTTTTGTTGAAACAAGTTAAGAGGTTTTGAAGTTTGGGATTTTCTACAATGTGTCATGGTGGTACATGTTTAAAAAAATTTATGAACCAAAATTACCATAATTAAATGTTGATATTATTACTTTTCAAAAATTCTTTTACTTGCCAAGTTTAACATCATTTTACATTAAAATATATTTAATTTAAGAAATGGTTATGTTTAATTAATGCTTCTAAACCCATGCCTCTAACACAAGTTAGAAAACCTCTTAAAGTTTATAAATTTGAAATAATATTTTAAGCTAAACCAAACCTGATTACAAATATCCAGATTAACTATATGTCTATATTAGAATGGAATAAATAACAAAATCTAATCATACTCGATTGTGCAATGAAACAACTAAATAGTTCATGGGCCTTAAATAACTCTTTGTCTTTTTTATAAATAAAAACGTGAAGAAAACACAAAATTTGACACCTAATATACGAGATACAAACATAGAGAAAGAAAACGACCCAACTTATATACGAAAATGACATGACATAAATTGGTATGAAAGCGTGCCGTAATAATAGGAATTATTATAATCGATTGTGTAATGACATAGTCTCAAGCTTTCACATCATACACATAGTTTTGAACATTAAAATATGTTTGTCTAAATTACTGATTTAATACAGAAATTGATGTTTATTTGCCTTGAAAACAAAGCAGGGTAATAGGTTATTGTAAAATTGAAAATAGCAAAATACCAAGCTTACAACATGAATACATATGTACTCTTTTAAACTGCTTATGTACTATTTCAAAACTTGTAGACATTAGTTTATGATGATATACTTGTTTAGCTTTCTATTTTAGCCGAGGGAAAGTATTATCTCCATTCGAGAAAGGAGGTTTGGGTATTGGGAGTATTCGGGCAAAAAATCTTGCTCTCCTTGGCAAGTGGTGGTGGCGGTTCAATTCCGACTCGGATGCACTATGGTGCAAGTTTATTAAGTGTCTTTATGGAGAAAATGGGGGTTTACTTTCGGCTACAGGGACAGGAATTAAAAAAGGTGTTTGGAGCAGTATCATCAACGTTGGAAATGCAATTGATCACTTGGGTGTGCCTTTCTCAAAATCAATAATTAGGAAAGTAGGTAGCGGTGTTTCAATTAAATACTGGCTTGGTTATTGGCATGATTCGGGCTCTTGTTTATGTGATACTTTCCCACGGCTATTTGCTTTGGAGGTTGAGAAAAATTGCAACATTAGCGACAAATGTGTTTGGAGAGATAATCGGTGGCAAGCAGCGTGGTGTTGGAGAAATGAACCACGCGGTCGATCTTATGATGAACTAACCGAAATTTCCTCTATAATTGATTCAATGTGTCTCATAACAAGTAGAGATGACGGTTGGAAATGGACTTTGGATACATCCAATGGATTTGCCGTTAAACGTTTAACATTCTTAATTGGCAACCGTCTGCTTTCATCGAACAACTTAGGAAAAAAGTTTGAATGGAATAATTGGATTCCCCGAAAGGTGAACATCTTTGTTTGGCGTGCTTCTCATGATCGACTTCCACTCTCATGATCGACTTCCACACCTGGTGAATCTTGATAATCGTGGTATAGACGTCGATTCTATTCTTTTTCCATTGTGTCAGGAACAAATAGAAACTTCTAATCACATTCTCTTTAGTTGTCATCGAGTGAGGCTTATTTGGTTGAAGATTTTCAGCTGGTGGGGTATAAACCCTCCTCCAATTATCACAATGTCAGAGATCCTCTCTACTTGTTTCGTTGGTGGTACGAATACGCCATATATAAAAGTCTTCAGAGGTGTGTGTTTTATAGCGATGTGGAGTATTTGGAACTAGAGGAATCGCTATGTACCATGAGAGGATCGAGAAAAGGTACGTTATTCTTCATGAAGATATTTTTGCGAAGATGCAGTCATTGGCTTTGCTTTGGATATCAAATCGATGCTCTAATCGAACCTTTAATTGGGCTTTATGGATCACTAACCCAACAGATATTGGCAGTGGCTGATTGCTTTTCGTGTCTTTTTGTTTGGGTTTTCTTGATTTTCTTTATGTAGTGGCGGTTCTAGTAGTGTTGTTCTATTTCTTTTGGGTTCTCTCTCTTTGAGACCCATTGTATTGATCTTCAGTTTGGTCTTAATAAATTTCAGCCTTTCCAAATCCTCAACTGAACATAACCCATCATCTTTAAAACATAGCATGCACAATCTATGGCTATGGGTGTGTTTGGGATAGCTCACTATAACTGCTTATTTGCTCACATCTTGAAATACAGTTTCAACGAATAAGCGTACAAAACTCATAATCAGACCGTAAAACCAAAACAAAATCATGTTACCAAGATGTAAAAACCATAACAGAACATAATCATCCTCTTTTAAAACATAGCATGCACAATCTTAAGTTATTGTAATGATGGAAGCTAGTGTTTTAGACACTATATTGGTTTAGAATTGTTATCAACTATTAAAACACTAATTTGATCAAGCTTAAACTAGATTTCCTTTTTTCCTTTATTAATCGGAATAATAGGCTGTGTCAATAAAAATCTAATAGTAACAGCAAATAAAAACCAAATAAAAATCTAACACTAATTTGGTTGACTAATGCCTTTTCGCTTTGCTAAGCTATCTATAAGTTGCTTTCACCAGCAAAGAGAAGTGGTCGGGCCTATAAAGATTCGGTGGATTTAACATATTATAAAAAAAAATCTTCTTTTATTCTAGACCATCAAATTCACAAGGCAAATAGAAAACTCGGCCTACTAATGATTTACAAAATAAAGTAGGTCTCTGGTACAGGAATATCAATAGGGTAAAATTGAGTTTCTGTCAAATGTGTTGCAGTAAAGAAAGTAGTTTTCTCTCCACATGGTCTCGGATCAACCGAGAGTGAAGAACATGGAGTTACAAAGAAGGTAAATGCTTGATATTTCTACTCGATACACTTGATAGAGTACGGAGTACCCCAAAAACATTTGACAACGCACATAGTTAGGGGCATTGCATATAACAAGTGATAAGTTGACAATCTGTAGTTGGTTCGGGAATTTGCCATACATTTTTATTGCTACAAAGCCTCTAAACCTGAGAAACATATAATTTCCGCTATTGTATTGCATTCAGTAACATAGAAACCATGAAGTTAATAGGCAAACTTAAAACTGAAAAATATCCATATGATCAACTACACCGGATCACAAGAAGGGCTCCACTACCTATCTAGCATGAAGTCCGAGTGGAGAAAGAATTATGTTTGAAAAACTTTCTAGAAAATCTGTGACTTGAGAAAGAATTATGTTCATGACCGAGCATCTCACACTAACCTATGTTTATATGTTTAAAAATGGGACAAGGGGGGTTTCTTTTGTTCACTCGAATAACCTATATTAGGATGTTCAGAAAAAGACTCTTATCCATATGACAAATCCAGCATCATCGTTGACTAAACAAAGAAACTTAAAAAAGATAAGATACAACATTAAACAACTTAAGCATACCTATTCACTAGATGTGGAACTCGAACTTGATGTTGTTGATGTACAGGTCACCATGACCCTCAGATCACCTCCTGTACCCAACCTAACTAAATTACCTTTCTTCTTCCCCTCGGTAGCCTCTTTCCATACATCAAAGTCATCGGGTGGATGACCACTGGTGTCTGGTTCATGTTTCTCTATCATAGCAGCCTCAACAGCATCCTATGGTTAATATGAAAAATTGAGAAATAATGTTCACTGATTAAGTACTTAATCCATCATTGAATACATTAGAGATAAAAAAAAAAAAAAAAAAAAAAAAAAAAAAAAAAAAAAATACTTACTGCCACTCTTTTTGAGCTAGTTGTAATGTACTCTCGTGTTCTGCCCCCTGATGCTTCATCCATTCCACTCCTTGACGCCTCACTCGACACATTTGTGCTAGTATGAGTGTGATGGTAACCTAGCTTCTAATAAACTAACAAGCAACTTTTTCTGTTTTTCCAGTAAAAATATTCATCAGTTAGGAGTTTGTTAATGTATAAAATGCAAAAGGTAAATTAATTGATATTATATTTACCATTTTGAACATGTGCTGAAAAATGGTAATGAATCCGGCACTATGTTTTGACACTTCACCATCTACTTCAATTAATCTGTTTTGTCGAGCCACATTTGACTTTTTTTACATCCAGGTTTATTCCATATCCTATCAATTATGTTCTCCCAATGGGCTTGATCTATCCAACTTGGTGTATACGGCTTCAAAACGGATAAATTATTTCCAACTGTGATCGAGTCCCGTTCTGCTCTAAGAGCAGCATCCCTTCCACATTCACCCAATATATCTAAATACCTTTTCGCCATTACCCTTTCCCAAGCTCTATATACAGCTGCATTTTCTGAAGGATGTCATTGATATTGATCCTGTATATACATAATTTGCTACAATAAGCTATCAAACCAATACCATGTATCATTACTATTGGAAGTTAACTTGTGTTAACTGGTATTAAGTATTAACAAGTCATATTCTAATGAGTTATATTAAATAAAAACAATTTAAGTAACAACCTGGAATTCCATAACATCAAATCTCGCTATCTGTAACTCATAACCAATCAAAACTTTTATCCGTGCGGCATTATAATCCAGTTTCTACTCAACCCTCAAAACACGACTAATTTATACAAATTTAATAGAAACCATACTACAAAACACACTTCCGATCATTAAAGCAACTAAAACACCTTGACACCTTACAACTCACAAGCAATTAAATAAAATCAATACACTCCTAATCGTTATAATATGTTCTCCACTCAGTCCTCAAAACACGCCTAATTCACACAAACTCTAACACCAATCGAACTTTCAAGACACTACTAATAGTTAAAACAGCTAAAACATCTCGACCTTCTTACAACTCAAAACCAATCATATAAATTCTATTCTATAATCTACACTAGCTTAATCGTAACAAAATTCTAACCAATAAAACGACCAAAACTCGTCAAATTTTATAACAAAAAGCTCATAAAACCCTCACATATACATCAGAAGCATTAACCTAAAACCAACTCATATATACTCAGAATTAGGGCAAAATAACACATTCAAATCATTAAGCAAAAATTCGGGCAAGATGATACATTGAAAACATTAAGCAAAAATTGGGGACAAATTAAGCTCAACTAAAAGGATGTGGCTGCGGCGATGTGGCGGACGGCGGAGGCAGACGACGGATGGATGGAACAGTGACATTTTAGAGGGAAGACTGAGATTGTGCATAGTGTTTTAAACAAAGTTTGTCTATAACTAAACAAGTCTTTAAGTTTTAAAAAGTGGTAAGTGAAGTTATGGGGAAAATAAAAGTGGTAAGTAAAATTATGGGGCAAATAAAAGTGAAGTTTGAAAGTTTAATAAGTTTTTAAAAGTCTTTAAGAATTTTGCATTTTACCTATACATTTCACTATAAACTAGAATGCTACCCGTGCAATGCGGATGTGTGTACTTTGTAACTAAATTTTCCGGCAATCATATGCTTTTCAGTAAGGCAAACAATTTTATATCTAAATAAACTTAAGATCTGAAAATAAACAGATCAACATAAATTGTTATAAGTGAGCATATGGCTGGAGAAAGGTAATGCAAATAAAATAAATATTTTGATTAAGTGAAAGCTATTATAAAAATAAAAAAGTTATTATGAAAAAATATATTTAAATTTATTTATTTACACGGTTGGTTGTGTGTTTCTAGAGAGTTTGTGGGAAACAATGAAGTAAAACACATCACTTTTGCCATGAGCAGAAAGTGTTACAAAAACAGTTAATCTGAAAAGGAAAGTTATATTCTTTTAGAATTCTTTTTATAGTTCTAGCCAAATACGAGTAATGTAATGATTAGCAAATTTATAACAAATAGAAAACGGTTGTAACACGTACTATTAGATGATAAACACTACTCGTAATTTGATTTGAATGAATAAATTTGTATTAATGCGTTTACTTAATGGTTTCTAAAGGATTGTTTGTTGAGGTATGATATCGGTTAAGTGCAACTTGAAATATGAGTTAAGAGCACGCATACAATAAAAGTTCAACTTTATAACAAGTTTTAATATTTCCGTCGGAAATCCGTTGGAAATATTATTTATATAGATGTTGGAATGGTGTTGGAAATTCGTCGGTAGGTTATGTGAATTACTGCCAGATTTCCGACAGTAGTCGAATCTATTGGAAATCGTCAGACGTTACTCAGAAAAGCAGACTGGTCGCTGTTTCGTCGGAAAATGGTGGTAATTAGCGATGGATATGTATCCGTCGGAAAATCTGTCACTGAAAGTCCAGTAGTGCAATGATTTATTTTGTAGGACCACCATTGAGTCAGAAGATAACACCATTACCTTCACTGATTGGAATTCATGAGGCCGACTTGTACAAAGAGTTAGCTTGGTGCGAATTTAGAAAATCAGCATTTAATTCAAGATTGTATATTAATAGATTCAGTCGTTTTGAAAATGTCACAACGTCTTGGGCTAAGGGTGATGGCAACCCTAGACTCGGAGTCGTGGGAGGATTCTCACCAACCAATCACAGAGTGTGATCTTGTCGTTTTATATAGGTATAGTATATTATNTACTCGTAACAAAATTCTAACCAATAAAACAACCAAAACTCGTCAAATTTTATAACAAAAAGCTCATAAAACCCTCACATATACATCAGAAGCATTAACCTAAAACCAACTCATATATATTCAGAATTAGGGCAAAATAACACATTCAAATCATTAAGCAAAAATTAGGGCAAGATGATACATTGAAAACATTAAGCAAAAATTGGGGACAAATTAAGCTCAACTAAAAGGATGTGGCTGCGGCGATGTGGCGGACGGCGACGGCAGACGACGGATGGATGGAACAGTGACATTTTAGAGGGAAAACTGAGATTGTGCATATATTTTATAAGTTTTTTAAACAAAATTTGTCTATAACTAAACAAGTCTTTAAGTTTTAAAAAGTGGTAAGTGAAGTTATGGGGAAAATAAAAGTGGTAAGTAAAATTATGGGGCAAATAAAAGTGAAGTTTGAAGGTTTAATAAGTTTTTAAAAGTCTTTAAGAATTTTGCATTTTACCTATACATTTCACTATAAACTAGAATGCTACCCGTGCAATGCGGATGTGTATACTTTGTAACTAAATTTTCCGGCAATCATATGCTTTTCAGTAAGGCAAATAATTTTATATCTAAATAAACTTAAGATTTGAAAATAAACAGATCAACATAAATTGTTATAAGTGAGCATATGGCTGAAGAACGGTAATGCAAATAAAATAAATATTTTGATTAAGTGAAAGCTATTATAAAAATAAAAAAGTTATTATGAAAAAATATATTTAAATTTATTTAATTACACGGTTGGTTGTGTGTTTCTAGAGAGTTTGTGGGAAACAATGAAGTAAAACACATCACTTTTGCCATGAGCAGAGAAAGTGTTACAAAAAGGGTTAATCTTAAAAGGAAAGTTATATTCTTTTAGAATTCTTTTTATAGTTCTAGCCAAATATGATATATTTAAATTTATTTAATTACACGGTTGGTTGTGTGTTTCTAGAGAGTTTGTGGGAAACAATGAAGTAAAACACATCACTTTTGCCATGAGCAGAGAAAGTGTTACAAAAACAGTTAATCTTAAAAGGAAAGTTATATTCTTTTAGAATTCTTTTTATAGTTCTAGCCAAATATGAGTAATGTAATGATTAACAAATTTATAACAAATAGAAAAGGGTTGTAACACGTACTATTAGATGATAAACACTACTCGTAATTTGATTTGAATGAATAAATTTGTATTAATGCGTTTACTTAATGGTTTCTAAAGGATTGTTTGTTGAGGTATGATATCGGTTAAGTGCAACTTGAAATATGAGTTAAGAGCACATACAATAAAAGCTCAACTTTATAACAAGTTGTAATATTTCCGTTGGAAATATTATTTATATCGGACGGATTTCCGACGGAAATATTAAAAAACAAAAAATCATTATGAATTAAAACATTTCTGACGGATCAGAGACGAAGAAATATAGATGTCGGAATGGTGTTGGAAATTCGTCGGTAGGTTATGTGAATTACTGGCAGATTTCCGACAGTAGTCGAATCTCTTGGAAATCGTCAGACGTTACTCAGAAAAGCAGACTGGTCGCTGTTTCGTCGGAAAATGGTGGTAATTAGCGATGGATATGTATCCGTCGGAAAATCTGTCACTGAAAGTCCACTTTCTAGTAGTGCAATGATTTATTTTGTAGGACCACCATTGAGTCAGAAGATAGCACCATTACCTTCACTGATTGGAATTCATGAGGCCAACTTGTACAAAGAGTTAGCTTGGTGCGAATTTAGAAAATCAGCATTTAATTGAAGATTGTATAATAATAGATTCAGTCGTTTTGAAAAAGTCACAACGTCTTGGGCTAAAGGTACCGAGTTTGAAGCTAGTACTCAAATATCACCTACAAGACCGTCCTGGGTGTTTTAAAACTAGACACATGAAGAAGCTTTACAGACAATTAACTGGATGTTCTTTTGCGAAACATTTTTAAAGGATTGGTTCAGTATGTTAAAATTTTACCTTTACCCAAAAGGATGATGGAGTTATGATTTTCCTTTTTTGAACATAGTTGAAAGGATAACTAATTAAATAATTTGTTACAGTAGTATTTATTTAAGTTTCTTTCTTAGTTTTCAACTTGGTATTTTTGTGGAATTCCCTCCATACTTGATGAGCTAATGTAACAACTATTGCTTTTGAGAATATATTTTTCTATATTATCAGTTTATCCATTTTTTTCTATTTTTTGTGTTCAATGAAGTCAATGCAAATGTTTATAGTATCAATATAAATAAATATAGACTTAGAATAACCACATATTACAAGGCAATGATTGTGTTTGAAGGTTGAATGGTAGAACTTAAACATATATCACTATGAGATTTATAGTTCAATATTTTCTAAATGTTGAAGAAGTACATACATATCTTATCTTACACAAATATAAAAATTTACATTTACCAGTCAATAACCTTAACCTTATTAACTTTTTTAGTTACAAAGAGATGCGTATATTAATATCAAGCTTTGCCACGCAGCCTTCTCCATAGATGCCCTTTCAATAGACCTCATAGTGATGAGTTCATGTTTCAGTTTTTGCTTTATCGGTATTATGAATTTTCTATATTATCCGCCATACCTAGTGCAACCGCTCACACGCCACCTATGGGAAGATGGAAAATTCAAGCTTAGGTACAACAAAAGCGCAAGTGATATGTTGCTTGTTTTCAATTTGCACAAATATTAAGTCACTTAAGATATTGTATATCAAGGTGCGCTGTAGATAGAAACTTGAAAAATATTACTGCAACTCTTAGGCAAGAAAAAAAAGATGATGGCATGATCAAATATATCAGATTCTCGTTTATCTTCTCAACTACATCAATATATATCACTTAAGGCGGTGATATGTATCTTGCTCTAAAATTACATAATCTTTTACTACTTTACGAAATTTTGGTAGTATAACAGAAAGCCAATACATGATGTGCAAAATATTGTGACTGCCATATGATACAATAACGATGATTGAACGTTTCATTATGCATGGCACATGGCTAAATCATTCAGATTTTTCTTTTAGAGCAACATTAACACTAATCAGCTGTAACATCTCCTAATCTCTTTCTAATTATAATGTTAATGACAATTGATTAAGATATAAAGCACATATAAAGTGTAGATGGCCGGTCCTATATCTCAAAGGCCATGAGTTGAGGAGAGACACATACATAAATAGCAAAAACATATCCATTGCATCTTGTATGGAAATATCCTACATGCCCAAAGTAGCATAAGCTAAAGGATACACATATAGGCCAAACTATCAAAATCCTTTTCAATTGTAGCATCTACATCTCTTTGAAACAAAATATTGGCAAATATACCATTTAACCTTTAATAAGAACTAGACTTATGTATATTAAGTGAACGAAGCTAAAAATATATGCATTTTTGATCATCTGTGTTTATTATATTTCTGTAAGTTCTCTTTCATGGATTTCCTTTTTAATAATCGACGAATGTGCTTTTCAACAGTTACAATAGACTAATATGGGCTGTCATCTGATATCAGAATGTTTGTCGTGTACACTTGAATTGGGACTCATAGATGCACTTTAAGATCTTGTTTCTTAATTAGGCTTTTTTCGAGCTTCTTAGACCTTCGCATAATGAAGATATTTTCCTCAATTTCTTATAAACGTGTTTTTCTTGTCAGTTACACGTATCTCTGGATACTTGGCCCTAAACATATCTCGACACATATTTAGAAAGTTATAAACATTAGAAACAAAGTGTAGTTCGAATGTTAAATGCCACCCAGATTATTTTTTTTAGAGCACATCAAAGTATGAAAAATCCCAAGAAAATCACATGTGCATAATCCGGAGTGTTTTAGCCCAACTATTAAGCCCAGTTATACTATATGCTCGAGTCTCTCTAGCCTCCAAAGATATATATTTGAGCACTTTATCAACTAGTAGCGCGACGGTCCGCCGCGTTGCGGCGGGGCGTTGAAGTTAGACGTTTTTTCTTACTGTAATCTATCCTTTCAACAGGAACCCTAAATAGAATGCAACCGATATAGACGCACATATATAGAAAGTAAATACCACATTTATCATTAAAGTACCAGCCATAAGTTTTTAGAGTATCCAAAAGCAAGACAGACATGAGGATTCATAAATCCAAAAACACAAAATATATGCCCTGACTACACAACCATCTACATAGCCTTTAGCTTTGCATGACTACACAACCCAACTATCTACATAGCCTTCAGCTTTGCATATATAACTAATAGCATTTGACGCAACCAGACAATTTTTTTTTCTTTCTAAGAGTCGATCGATAATATACAAGGTTGTAACAGGAGTTGGGATACCTGCTCTTAATCCTGATGCTTCATATTTTTTTTGGTGTTTGGCGTCACTGTAGCTTTCGTTTTTGTGATTTCTTATAAAAATTTTTTGCATCAGACTATAGGTTCTTTATAAACGGGTTAAAAACGCGCAAAAATTTTAGTAACAATTTTGGTCAAATATTTACTTCGACTCTTGACATGACAGATGAATCAAGAAGGGTCGTTATCCGAAAG
>LBNU01004796.1:71766-96822 GCA_014162995.1 Artemisia annua | reverse complement strand
TTTTTTTTTTCATTATTTCTATGATTTCTTTTGCCTGTTCAGAAGTTACCTGAAAGGCTTAGGACACACAATTCAGAAGACGATATTAAGCCTGCTGAACGTACAAATTGGAATCTCTTTCTGTCTCAAAGTAAAGAAGTGATTAAGGATGCAAAATGTTGTGAAAAGCAACAATGAGGCTTAGACAGGCGAGAACTCGAAATAGGGGATACACCCGCCATGGTTGGAAACTTAGAATGTTGCCCCGACAACGCGGGCAATCTCACCTTTAATCAAACCCGCTTAGGTTCATCACAACCTATTACTATACATAATACTAAAAGACATTCAAATGGGCAACTATCATTATTAATCTAATTCACCATTTAATACATCGTGCATCAGATTTCGACATGGTAAACTTTGATTAAGATAGTAAAGTTACCTTTTGAGATATGTGCAATAATTTACTCAGTACCAAACATCCCTGCTGCAATAGCATTTCGACATGGCAACTATCATTTCTCTTTTGAGATATGGTACCAAAAACATCCCTACTGAGTTTCTTCAATGTATTCAAATACTATTTCTACTTCGAACATGTTGTTAACCGATGAAAATCAAAAAGTATTTCAGCATTTAAAATCTGCAACTTAATTGCTACAGTTATACTTTAGACAAGTTGGATCTGCCTCAAAGTGAATCCAACATTCAACAACATTGTAAACCAGGGTTGTTCTAAAATATTTTATGTTTCGGATATCTTAAATATGTGAATTTTTGAAGTGAGTCAAACTGGCCATTTTTCCCTTTGTTACACATATCAGTTCATCACTTTTCATTAAGAAACAA
This sequence comes from Artemisia annua, assembly GCA_014162995.1. Classification (NCBI taxonomy): domain Eukaryota; kingdom Viridiplantae; phylum Streptophyta; class Magnoliopsida; order Asterales; family Asteraceae; genus Artemisia; species Artemisia annua. Next base: position 95,991 of record LBNU01004796.1, on the reverse strand, counting down.
TATAAAGATAAATCATATTGCAATTACAATGGTTGAATGCTTCAGAAACTGAATATAGGTTGAAGATGATAAGTTGTCATGACATATATAAAAAAGCTGAAAATTTATTACCTCAAACAAATTAGTTTGGCTCATAAAAAACTCCTTAGAAGCTAAACTCAGGTTGTTGATATCGTACCCTGGTAACACATCCTGTATAAATCCAACAAAACACACACGAAACACACTTTAGTTTATCATTAATCCAAGAAAACAAACCCAATTACCAAAACATAAGCGATTATAACCTTCCTAAAAAAATGACTATAATAAAAATCAATTAATTTCCCCAAAACAAAAAGAAACTCTAAATCTTCTCAAACAAAATACCTGCGAATCGAAGATGTGAATACGTTTTTTTTTCCTTTTTATCTATGCAACTCTCCTGCAACCGTACAAACCAAAAGTTAATGAATACCCACGTAATAAAATCATATAAACTACAAAAAACCCATAAAATCATATACCAAAAAAGGCCTAAAACTGAAACCCTATATCCAATTCCAAGATTTTCTTTTGCAACATTCTTACACATAACACCATCGTCGCAGGCCACGGATGTCAGCAACAAAGGAACTAAACGCATCGAACAACCATTGAATCTTGATCAACACACCAGCAACACACAGCCAAGACAGAGCGAGAAGCATCTGGAATATGGTAGATTTGTGTCGTACGTGTGTATATATCTATTTTTTTGGACCGTTGTTTTTTTTAGGGTGGACCAGGCGTTGCGGGCCTTAGCAGGCCGAAAAAAAAGCGGGTAGCCCATGCATCGACACGACACCGTTTCAAATGGTGTATTATAAATATATTAATGAATATTTGTAAAATTTAGTTTTTTTATTTTGTTTCATTGTAACAAATTAAAACCAACAATCACTAGAAGTGCTCGTCAATTTGGATGAAAGTACAATCACATACGTTGGTCTCAACTACTACACTATAGAAGTTATGGATGAAGATAACTTGAACTAATGGTGTGGAACTAACTTGATATAGCAACAACAAATAGATAGTTGGGTAGATGGAAATTCTTTGAAGAACATGTTTCCTCAATTATACTCACTTTCGATCAATAGAGGGGGTTTCGTCAATGAGTTCACCAAACTATCTACCCGTGAAGAGAGAAGTTTTGGTGAAATCAAGTTTAGAAGAAGGTTATATAGCTGGGAGGTTGTACAGGAGAAGGAATTTCTAAAGATGCTGGATAAGTACAAGGTGAACTCAACCAAAAGAGATAATTTTAGTCGGATAGGGGGGAAAAATTGCAAGTATTCCGTGAAAGCAGCTAAAGAAATTATAGAAGATGGAAGTTGCTCGTGCAGTCTTTGGCTAAAAGGTATTCCTCTAAAATTACAACTATTTTGTTAGTTGGTTTGTCAAAAAAGTCTTCCATCAAAAGAACTTTTAGCATCGAGAGGTATGGATCTTCAAGGTCTAGACCTGGAGTGGGAATGGTGTAGTAGTATAGAGACAGAAAATCACATTTTGCTACATTTTTTTTTGAACATACATTTTGCTACATTGTTACTGGAGTTGGCTAGTATGGAGCTTCATTTTTAAATGGTTCGGGATTGAATCTCCTCTTCCAAGAACATTTGAAAGTTTATTAAGGTGCAACCCATATAGAGTTAGAAGAATTAGTTTTCTCTGGAAGGTTGTGATCAGATTCACAAAAATGGCATATATGGTTAGCAAGGAACGAAGCAGTATTTAATAGCCGTTATTGTTGCCCGAGTAAGATTGGTACTCAGATTCAGATTCAAAGCTTCCTATGGCTACAAGCTTCAAACAAAGCTACTGATAACAACNAAAAAAAAAAAAAAAAAAAAAAAAAAAAAAAAAAAAAAAAAAAAAAAAAAAAAAAAAAAAAAAAAAAGATGTTGCAAGACGGGATTGAATGACCGTGTAATAGAAAGTTAATAAGAACATCTAATTATAGTGTACAACTGAATTTCTAAAACTTGAGACGTAAAAAAGATATCTAATAGGGAATTGATTTGCACACTTTCAAAATTGATTGAGACACTTTATTTGTGCATTAAATACTTGTACAGTATTAACACTATGCTTTAACTGTTTATACATTAGAGTGTCCTAATAACATTTTGGAGTTTGCAAATCACCTCCCTATCTAATATGGATCCAAGCAAAAAAAAATGACATCATAACACCTTAACTCAAAACATGATAAATGATCATCGGAATCGGAGCTTGAACCACTTCATCAGAAGGGCTAAATATATTTATTTATTATTAGGAGGGCTAAACATGTAAATTGTTTTATGTTAATTTTATTTAAAAAAAAGATACACTAAAAAATAAGCTTGCAAATCCATTTATAGGAGGCCACTGCACAACCCCACCCTACCTTTAAGAAGTTACGTCCCTGATGATCTTATAAGCTAACTTACAATAAAAATGATATTTCTTGCAACACAATTTGCTTGCAACATCAAATCTTATCTCCGGACTTGGTGAAGCCTACATATAAGCTTTTCCGAATTCTTGTTAACCGCAATCTATAAGCTATTAAGAAATAAACATCGTTAACCATGATCAAATTTCAGTTAAAGGTAAAATGTTTATTACAGATTTAAGTGAGTTTTAGAGCGAGAAAACTGCATTAAATACGTGGTACCTAATCAGTGAGAAATTGTTCGATAGTTGGTTTTTATAATGTCATTGATTTTGTCTTGTTCATTGGACAGTGGAGCTGTGAAATATTTTTTTAACCCAATTGATCGGAGTATGTTACCCTTGCTATCACTAAGGGTCCGTTTGGCTTGATCTCATGAATAACAATCGGTATGAGTTACGATATAAGGTGAAATAGGATTAAATATGAGTCAAATAATCAAATCCAATATTGTTTGGTTTAATTATCATATTTAATATTTTATTATATGATCATGTTAATAATGTAAATTGTAAAGGAAGAATGTGGGCTCAAGTATGAAATTATCATATCCTACTCATATGGTGACTAGTACAAAAAGTATTTGCATATCATTTTCAGTTTGAAAATCAAAAGTTTAAAACAAACATCATTATTAGAATGAAAATTCATTCATTGATTGCCATTCCTGCATACCAAATGCACCCTTAATATTGACTTAGATTTTTGTCTAGGTATCAGTGTCTTATTATCTCGAGATCGGAATATCTGTCTCATGTGTGAACTTGAGCCAAAATAGAGTATTTTTCATGTTTTAATGTTTTATAATTAAGTGAAGATGACTATTTCCATTCTTTTAAATAGTGATGTGAGTGGATTAATGATTCTTGGGTGTGACACAATAAACATCAATGCAAGAATGATGCATGGTTGTTACATGACCTTGCGGTTAATACCAACAACTTCGTTCACTCGAGAATGGTTATATCTTTGACTCATGGGCAGGTTACCATTATTTTATCTTAAGTGTTAACCAAGGTTGATCAGCATTTTTGAAAAAAAATAATAATAATAACAACAACATTGCGAGATTGCGAGATGATGGTATTGATAATAATTAATTCTTTTGATGAAGAATGGCCAACAGTTTGAAAAACGACCATTGTATAAATTCATTTAAATTATTAAATCAAACATCCATACATTAATACAAAAACTCTAAAAATTTTTAACAGTCAATTATAAAATGATAAATATCCATGTTTAATAGGTATTTTCAACCATTAAGTCAAAGGTAAACAAACAACAATGTGAACATATCAAACACACTTAACAATATTAGAAATAAAAAACTGAAATGATAAAGACACAACTAATTCCATCCTAAACACAAAATCAAGAAAAGACACAAGTTAACTCCACTACTACTAACATCCACTCCATCCAACCAAGTCCACTCCATCACTTCCACTAAAAAAAAAAAGACACAACACAAAAACACTTCACTTTAAAAACACTTACTTACTAGTACTACTTTGTTTGTTTCTCTCTCATCATCAACTCACTTTCCATATTTATTATTCTCCTTCCTTCAATAAGAACATCACTTCATTACCTCACAAAATTTCCATTCTTCTTAGCTTATTTCACACGTCAATACTTTAAATAAATAAGCTCTCACTAGCTTATTTCTTATTATCATTTCTCATCCATCATCTGCTCTTATAATAATAAGCTCTTCTTCTTCTTCTCGTAAGATCACTTTTTATTTATAAATTATTAATTTCGTAAGGTTAGATCTGCTGTAATTTTGGACCGTTGGATCATATTGAGGATGATCAATTGTTAGATTTTATAATTAGTTGATTTGATTGATGTGAGTTTTTATTTTTTATTTAGTTATAGTAAAGTTGGTTAAAGTTGTTTGTGTTTATATCTGGATAGATTATTTTTTAGCTTTTTTTTAGGAAAACTACTTTTTATCTTGTGATATAAGTGATGTGTGACGTAAGGCGAGATATATGTTGATTTTATTGAAATTTGGTAGATAATAATAGTAGGTATTAGAGATTGATCACGTTTACGCCTTTAAGTAGAAATAGTTTTGACATGATTTGACGTGTTTTTAGAAAGTTTATCGACAAGTAGTTAATATTCTATTCTTTTGATTGGTGATAAGGTAACTTTGCGCTTAGGACTGAATATTCTGAATTCGAACAAGTTCTCGATTATTAGGAATAAAATCCTGATCGTATCAATTCGTTATTAGTAACGTTGGATGATTTACTGGCATTGTGCTCATGGTAGTTGGGACACATACGAATGACTGTTTTACCGGTCGTTTATTGTTTAAGGTGTTGGCTGAATTGATTAGCTTTTGCTTTTGTGTCGTGTAGAAAATGGTGGTAGTGGTAGGTTGTAGACATGGCAATTGGGTTGCACGTTGTGGTACTCAAACTATGACTTGCTAATAGGGCCATAAAGTATGTTTTTGAAAGATAATTGATGTTGCAAGTGGCGTGGTTGTCTGAGTGATAGGAGTACTTGTGATCACCTTAGGAGGAATGATTTCTCCCTGAGATTCAGCACCTTTGAGTTTGGGTAAGAGAGGCAGTGGTTCGAGATTTTTCACTCTTGAATTCGTATATAGTATAAGTAGAAGAACAGCGTTTTTTGGAAGTACTTTTTCTTAATATGTATTGAAGGAATTAGTAGAGGAGAGAAGCGTTTTACTGTCTTCCTGCTTCAGGTTTTTGCCACGTGTCACTAGTTCCGTCCCAAAGTAAATTAGCCACTTACAATTTGCACAGTTTTTTGGAAAAATGAAATTAATACACTGTTAAGTAGCCAAAGGACAAAGTTACCCTCAATTACTTTTCATATTATTGTAATCGTTTAGGTCTGTTTGTTTGATTTTAACTTAACCTAAGTGTAGATCTGTGTTCGAGTGCGGTAATTTTGCGGTGTAGATCAAATTGATTTTCTACCTAATCGTAAGTAATGAATATATAGTGAAATGTTGAAGATCAAATGCTAGATTCATGAACATTTGATTTGATTGAAGGTTAGATGCTTAGATCTTAGATGTACGATACTTTTGGAAATAGATATAAATAGTTATGTTGATTGTTAGGAAGTAATTTTAGCATTCCATTTTTAGTAAAGTTGCATAAAGTTGTTTGTCTTCATATCTGGACAAAGGATTCAACTTTTTGAATTTTATTCCATGTTATTTTGTATATATGATGATAAGTTTTTGGTGAATAAGTGCTGTATGACGTAGGCAATAATTCAATAGATGTTGATCTATAAAAAGTGTCTAAATTAAATATATGACAGCACGCGTTGGATCTCTTTAAGCAAAGTCTTTTAGATGATTTGACATTTGTGGATTGTAGTATTAAGAAGGTTATGACAAATAATCAATATTCCATTTGTTAGTTGATGATCTCATATGCACTTATGATAGTACCACTTGGAAACAAGAAATAGATTAGAGGACCAAAATATATACTTTGTATGAGATAACTACTTAGCGCTAAATATTCTAAAATGCTATAAATTCCTGATCAAGGTGGTGTTTCCTTCCATGAGCTGGCTGACTTATTTTATGTTATGCTCGCTTTTGCTTTTCAGTCATGTAGAAAAGGGTGATACAGGGTAGGTTGTAGCCATGACAATAATTGATCTTGCAACTTGCAAGTGGTGCTGTTATCTAGTATTTCCCGTTCTTTTTCATAACTCAATTATATTAAGTATAAGCAAAATTGTGGTATTTTTTCTCAAATTGGTTTAAAGATATTAGCTTTCGGTAGCAGAGGGAAGCACGTTACTGTCTTCCTTAGTCTTTATTGTTTTACCTCTCTATATGTTAGTAGCGTGTAACTAGTTTGGGATGAAATGCTTGTAACTGTCTTAGGATATACTGTAGTAATATATTTGACTTACTTCCCTGGACATGTTGGCTGTATAGGTTTTTTCAGAAGGACACGGGTTTGTTTTATTTTATGATGGACAATTTTTTGCTATCCAACTTCAACTTTATGAAATGATGTATTATAGGTCGTATATTTTGTAGGCAGAGGTATAACTAATCTTCCGTTGTTATTCTGAACTTTTTACATTCAGAACTCACTCCACGTACAGCATCAAAGTGTGGCCACAGAAGCATAACATGTCACAGAACCCTACAGAATGAGACATACCGAGTAATCTCATGTGAAGGGGTTGACCTATTGGTAGTGAATATATTACCTGGGGTTCCATATTTTCTGTGGAAGATTGGAAAACATGCCTTCATGGTGGAGCAAGTCATCATCAAAAGAAGCAAAGAAGAAGACAAATAAGGAGAGTATTATCGACACAATTCGCAAGTTTAGAATCCCTTCAGATAGAAAATCAACCAATAGATCAGGCGATTCACGAAGGGGTTGCAGTGATACAGTTTCAGAGCTCGGGTCTCTTTCCAGGGTGCAGTCCAGGTCAGTGTCACCTTCCAGAGAATCTAAACTTGTGGCTCGATGTCAAAGTTTTCAAGAAAGGCCTCAGGCTCAACCACTCCCGCTTCCCATTCATCACCAGTCCCGTGTGACTCGAACCGAGTCTGGAATCAATTCATCTGGAAAACCAAGACAAGAAAAGGGGTCCAAACCGCCATCATTTCTTCCACCCCCCAATACCGGATACACACGGGCCAGGCCTGATGCTGCAGATTTTGATGGAGCAGATTCGGTTTTTAGTGAATGTTATAGTGATAGTGATGATCCACCTGACTCAAGCCAGCTTAGCCCCATGGCATCTGATTATGATACAGGGAGTCGAACGACTGCGGGCAGCCCTTCCAAGTAAGTTTATATTTGAAAATTTTGAAATAATACATATAATCATTTGATAAAAACTCATATCTTTATTCTGGTTTGCTGAAGTATGATTGTCAAGGACCAGTTGCCTGTCACGAAAGTTCATTCCAGAGATGTAGCAAAACCACAAGATAATCTTTTTGATAATCGTATCTCATCTTCACCCACTAGAAGAAAACCGTTAAGCAGTCAAGTCCCTAATCTCCAGGTCCCGTATCATGGTGCAGTCTTTAGTGCTCCAGACAGCTCGATGTCAAGCCCTTCTAGAAGCCCGTTACGAGCATTTGGAACCGAGCAAGTTATAAACTCTGCCTTCTACTCCACAAAACCATATCCTGATTTTCCTTTTCTTGGATCTGGACAGTGCTCGAGCCCCGGGTCAGGTCAGAATTCTGGGCATAATTCTATGGGGGGTGACATGGCGGGCCTATTTTGGCAACCAAGCAGGGGTAGCCCTGAGTATTCACCACTTCCTAGTCCCAAGATGACTAGCCCTGGCCCAAGTTCTAGAATACATAGTGGTGCAGTCACACCACTTCATCCAAGAGCTGGTGGTGCAGCCATCGAGTCACAAATTAACCGACCCGATGATATAAAACAAAAGAGTCACAGGTTGCCTCTTCCTCCAGTCACAATTTCCAATTCTTTACCTTTTTCTCAGCCAAACTCAGCAGCAACATCACCTTCCGTACCACGAAGTCCTGGACGGTCAGATAATTTACCTAGCCCGGGATCAAGATGGAAGAAGGGAAAGCTGCTAGGTAGAGGCTCATTTGGGCATGTTTATGTTGGTTTCAACAGGTATGAATTGGTTGATTGCTGTTCCATTTCCCCTTTCTGTTCCTTGTTTTACTTGTCTAGTTGTAGCAAAATGGGCGGGTTGGGTGACAGGAAAAAAGGGTAAATTTGTACGCGTTGATCGGGCCAACACACAAACAGTAGTTTTCTTTTATTTTCTATTTTTTTCCCCAAAATTTGTAAAAAGTTATTATGTTAAAGATAATTACAAAGCTAAATTTTTTTGGAAAGAGATTAAGAAAGTTTTACGTGTTTGAATACATTTCAGATTATCTTTTAACTTAACCCATCCAAGTTCTGACCTATTTAGATATACGATTGTAGTTTTGTTCATTGTTAGTTTCTAACCTCAGTTGCTCTTGTCTGGGCTTACGTTACTGGTGTAGCGAAAGCGGGGAAATGTGTGCTATGAAGGAAGTTACATTGTTCTCTGATGATGCAAAGTCGAAGGAAAGCGCAAAACAGTTGGGCCAAGTATGTATGCTAGCAATTTAGGATTTCTTTCTATTTCTCTTATCAATTCATGTTTGCGATATCCATTTATGGTGATTACTCTTAAAATTTTCAGGAAGTTTCTTTATTGAGCCGGTTAAGCCATCCAAATATTGTGCGGTACTATGGGTCTGAAATGGTAAGTTTTATACTATATAACTCACCTGTAATATACTATGATGGCTGACGTCATTACAGTTTGTAGCTTTGAAAACATTTCTCTGTAAAATGAGATTTTATTATATATATTATTTCTGTATTTACTGGATTATTGGTTTCTGAACAGGTTGATGACAAACTTTACATATATTTGGAATATGTATCGGGTGGTTCGATCTATAAGCTTCTTCAAGACTATGGACAATTTGGTGAGCTGGCAATCCGAAGTTACACTCAACAGATCTTGTCAGGGCTTGCATATTTACATGCTAAGAATACCATCCATAGGTGAGTCAGTTAGCAATTAGAAACAATTTTCTACAGTCTACGGCCCTAATGTGTTTTTCAACATAACTAGAACTTGGGTATTTTCAAATTCGCTTGCAGGGATATTAAAGGAGCAAATATCCTTGTTGACCCAAATGGTCGAGTTAAGTTGGCAGATTTTGGAATGGCAAAGCATGTAAGTTTGTATTATCTGTTAATAATAGAGGTGGCAATTTTGACCCATTCACTTATGACTGGGTTGATTCGGGTTATGTTTGATATCTAAGTGGTAAAATCAGCAAAAAGTAGTTTTAAAAGGAAACGGGTGTAATAGGGCCAAAATGGTATTTTAGTGCCTAAAACCTTCCAACTTGTTTTACTCTAAAGAGGTGATGCAACTTAATTTTTTCGTAATTATGTTGGACATACAAAATATTTATACCAAAAATATTTTGATCCAAGCCCATTTTGATCTATTACTGGAGCTGCCTATTTGCCACCTCTTGTTAGTATGTTAAATTGCATCGTATGCTTGACATAAAATCATGAGGCTGCATGCTACGGATAAACCCTTTCTGTATTATAACAATCACTAGCATTCCTGCAGATAACAGGGCAGACATGTCCATTGTCATTTAAAGGAAGTCCTTACTGGATGGCACCTGAGGTTAGAATATATATATTTCTTTGGCTAGAAAGAAAGAAATGTACCTAGATATTATATGCAATCTTACATAAATCTGTTCAACGCAGATCATCAAGAATAGCAGCGGTTCCAACCTTGCTGTTGACATTTGGAGTCTTGGATGTACAGTTCTAGAAATGGCAACAACAAAACCACCTTGGAGCCAGTACGAGGGGGTCAGTAGCGTGAAAACTCAATGTTACGCATGATTTTTTTTATTCCAACTCAAATTACTTTGTTTATACACGACCTTTTCTTTTTATTGAACATCGTACATGTTGGAAATCCTAGGTTGCTGCATTGTTTAAGATTGGAAATAGTAAAGAACTCCCTGTTATTCCTGATCACCTTTCGGAGGAGGGGAAGGATTTTGTAAGGCAATGTCTACAGAGAAATCCGCTACACCGTCCTACGGCAGCTCAGTTGCTGGATCACTGCTTTGTAAAAAATGCTGCTCCTCTAGAAAGGCCCGTATCATATTCCGAGCCATCTGATCTACTTCCTGGCGTTGCAAATGGGGTAAATCTCTGATATGCATATCTGCTGATGTTATTCTTTTTAATATCAGAGGTGACAAGTTGAGTGGTTGGGTGAGGGTCAAAACGGGTTCGGGTTGAAACGGGACAATTTTAGTACTAGGTAGAATGGGCCGAGCCAGATTTGATTTATGTTGACCTGCACACACTTATTTGTATGCTTTTATTGATGATCAATGTGCTATTTATGATTCCAAAAAATAATTATCTAATTACTTTAATGAAAACAAAATTGCGAAATCAACTGTTAATGCTACTTCCATCGTTAGCTTAATACAGCCCTTTTAGATAAATCACAACCCAAATCGGCTTATTTTTTAGTAACTGGATTATGTATGTCATTAGTATATACTATTAATGCTTCTCCCATCTTTAGCTTAATTTCATATGTTTCTTGAGAGTAATTGTTAATCTGTTGTAAACTTACTTGTCAGTCATGTTTACATGATTGAAACAAAACCGATATGCTCATCTTTTACTCGGATGACTTTTTTGCAATGTGCCTACAGGTCTCAGTAATTCTTCTTTTCACAAGAAACTTGATGTACTTTATATAATTGCTATGTACCAAGAAACTTGATGTATTGATATGATATTCAAAAACATGTTTGTACTCGAGTTGTTATTTCTATTGGCCTTAAATTATGACATACATATAATGGTTGAAGCTTGCTGAAAATATGCAGATAATTCGTTGTTATAACTCCAAGAATTAATTATTGTCATGGCTTATTTAATGTTTTCCAGGGTGTTGGACATCCAAGAAATCGGCAAGCATTGGATTCAGATAGACTTGCTACCCATTCATTTAGAGTGCCAAGACCGGGCTTTATTTCCAGGTATATCTCCTTCTCCCCACCCAAATACACTTAGACTAGATACTAGAGGTTACGAGCCGAGGGTGAACATAATTGATTTTTTGCTGTCGTTAAATGGAGCGGGTTGGGTTGACTCAGGCTGAAGCTCTTTTTATCCACACTTTTTTATAAAAATAATGAGACAATTGTGATTATAGAAATGTATTATTCAAATAATATATAATGATTTAAGAGGAGCTGGGGAGTATCAACCCCATTTGACCCGTTATCTTCTAAGCTATTGTTAATTTTACTCGTTTGACTCGCTGGAGAGAACATAACCCGAATCAATTAAATGGGTTGACATTGCCCCCTCTACAAGTTATCACCAAGTAGAAATTATTTTTTTATTGCACAAGATCTGCAATGTATAATGGAAATAATAATCTCATATTTGCAGCGATGTTCAAATTCCAAGGAACATATCCTGCCCTGTCTCTCCAATTGGAAGCCCCCTTTTACAGTCAAGGTCACCACAACACCTTAATGGTAGGTTGTCTCCATCACCCATATGTAGCCCACGGATTACTTCAGGTGCATCTACTCCAACCAATAATGGTTCTAAAATCCCATTTCATCACGTTAACCAGTCAGTTTACCTGCACGAGATCTCAAAACCCACCAACATACCTTATCGTGAACCTGTGCCGGATATGTTCCGAGCCAAACAGACCGGGACTAACGGGCGCAGCCCTGTAAGGCAATTTGGCGGTCTCACTCAAGAACTTCAAGGTGGACAGGGGGTCTTGGCAGATTCTGTATCTCATCTACTTATGAGGGATAAAATTAACTTCAAACCTTCATTAGATCTAAACCCTTTATAAGGTGCAAATATCATTCTCATTAATTATAAATGCGAAATGAGAATAATAACGGGAGAGATAAAAACGGCACCATTTTGGTTAAGGTAGCTGAAATGTGCCATTTTGAAGGGAGGGTTTTGCATATAATGTCTCATTTTGCTTGTATATTGAGTTATGCAGCCACCATTGAGGATTTAACTGGTAATATATAATGGTGGTATAAAACAGGATTTCACATATGTATCATCAGATAGAAGAGTAGGAATTAGTCGAATAAATAGAATTAAGTAGGGGTATTATTTTTCTTACTTGTGGGAAGCCGAAACTGCTGTACATAAAATGCAGAATTGTGTTTCCTTTCACTTGACACATTTTCTACTGCAAAACTGTATCTATATATATATGGGTGTGAATGATTTCTCGCATGTACCATGTACATCAGAATTTCAGGTAATTGATCTATTTAGTTTGGAGGTCTTGACTTGTCTCTTCATAATGGTATTATATGTACTGATTTTGTAAATCGCTGTAACTGTATTTGTTTTTCTTTCACTCTTTTTTTTAACCAAGTGTTCTTTATAGACATAGAAGAAGAAGAAGAATGTCTGTTTGCATGTGTTAGTGACGATATAAAGCAGGTTAATAGGTTGTCAATGACACAAAATACATAATGCTAGTCGAATCCTATTTTGTTTCGACTTTTTAGCATGCTAAAAATGTATGTTCCTGAAAATATTTCCAACAGTTTTTTCACGCAAGTTCCCAAATATTTTCAAACACATGATACCATAAGACAGAAATAACTGAACAAGTAAAGATACAAGATGTTACTAGCCTTTTAACCGTTCCTGAATTCCTGATACTTCTTACATTCTCATAATGAAAGCAAATTTGATAGCCGAATATAGTACAAGCTGAATACGGCTTTTCAGAAAATTACAATGTGACAACCTTGTTATTGGCCATGTTCTTTCCTTCAATGTTGTTAAGCATACCTTTTTAAACAAGGTGCAGTTTGTTTTGTGGTAAGATTTGGGTAAGATTTCACCACTAGAAAGCCATAGGACTTGATGTGATTGTTTTGTGGCAATACTTTCAGATAAAATTTCTAACTCAAGGTATATCGCTACCAGGCAATAGGGCTAATGCAACAAAATTTTCATTGCAAATTTGCAATCATTTTTAGATGAATTAGTGGATTACTAAGTGATTAGCAATGAGAAGAAAAGATGCATATCTGTTGCATAAGATGCATATACTAAGTGATTAGCAAGAAATGTATACTAGCAATGAGAAGAAACCGATGAGCATCTTCTAAATTTTGGGTCATAAGATATTACTGCACAACCTGCTAAGCGTAAACCGAAGGGTAAAACAAATGGCAAATTAAAGAAGCGTAGAACTGTGCAATAGAAGAACTGAAGAAGGATGCAACTCACAGTGGGGTGGCTTTTTGGACCGAGTTTTTTATACCGTACTATCTTATTATATTTTGTAGTAAGCCAAACCCTCGCATGAAAGACTTTTTAATTACCTGTAATTATATTCATCAACCAATCAGTTAACGGTTTCATTTTGGCTCATCCTTGGGTATGAGATATGAAAACTGCTGGTTTTGTTTTTGAGGGTTTGTGTCGGGTTTGATGGTGCTTCTGTAATCAATGAAGTTGGTGTTTGATTGATGTTTGGTGGGTGAACATTTATAAAATAATCAAAACCTCAATATTAGTGTTTGGAAGATCTGATAATTTACTAGTTTTCTGCAATGTAATTTGAATGTTCCCGGGATGTCCTTTTTATTCAACATTTTGGTGATACTCTTTTGATGGATGACCTTAAGGCTAGTGTAGCGATATCTTAAGAGCCTAACTTTTCTGCTCAAATAATTATGGTAACAATATCAACGTCTTCTATAAATAAATTATTACTCCATTCTTCATTCTAATATATATATATAAACCCATGAACCTGTTAGTCGTATGTTTTACCATAAGCCCATGTGTGCTAAGGCCCGAGTTCTAGATAGTATATATATACCGATTGTGATTAACAATAGAGACGATTTATTATTATCCTTCAGAACCCTTATTCAAATATAAATAAAAGAAATCCATCGAGGTGTTCCAAATTCTGGATGAAGTTTGAGGTATGAATTATATCTTTAAACTTGATTTTTTTTACCATTGTTTTGTTATTATTGTTCGATCATAAGTTACATATGTTTGCTTTGGCTAAAGTTATCATTAGTACCATGATGTTCAGTTATTTATATCTGGTACTTGAGATTGCATGCATATATATCTTGATGCTTTTTAAGCGTTTATATAAGGTTATATATGTATACTAGCTTCATGACCCGGCCGCCCATCGGGCGTGTTCGCTTCATAAAATTGTTTGACAAAATTATTTCCGCTGAAAAATATGTTAAACAAAATAATTGGAGACAAAAATATAGTTATTCTAAATAAACACTTTTTTTTTTAAAGCAATAAACTTTTTGAGCGTTTCGGTTTCTAAAGACACACGTTTTCATGCAGTAGGTTTTTCTTGTGTTTGGATAATTCGATTGCCTATTAGCTAAGGTTAGATTAAGCAGGTTTTTTGCATTCAATTGCCTACTACCTATATTTTTAGTAGGATTTGATTTCCTATAGCTAGAGGAGTGGGGCTCAAATAGTATCTCGGCTTCCTACTGATTTCTTGTAAATCATAGTTTTAATAAAGTGATTAAATTATTATTAATAATAATAATAATAATAATAATAATAATAATAATAATAATAATAGTTTTAATAAGTAATTAACTTTAATACTGTAAATGATATTGAAGAATTTTGACAAGTTTAGAAATAAGAATGGGTTAGATGCATGTAACTTATAGGATTGAAAGTGTTATAATTCTTCTAAATAGATATACTATGTACTAAGACTGTAAGAGTTGTTCTTCGTAGTCGATCGATTTGGTTAAGTTTTCGAGTGATGTTTCGAATCAATATAAGTATATAACTATCGCTAGCATACTATTACACGTCAGAGAGTAAGCAACAAATTGTGTTCTAATCTTTGATTAGTTATTGGGTTTAATTGTGTCGAGACTAATATCATTATTCAAAAAGAAAGAAAAACGTGGGTTGCCATGGACTTAGTAGCTACTCTTTGATTGCTTTGTGCTGACATATGTTCAAAGAAAAATGAAATTATTTCCATTACATCAACCACACTTGAATAACAATAGCAAAATGTGTGTTTATTGAATATACATATTGATAGTTTTATTCTTTAATAAACTTGTAAGTTAAAATACTGAAAAGACATATATATAAGACGGCTGTCACTATGTGTTCTATCATAATAAAAGAGGATTTTTGAGTGTTTTCTTCTTTGAGCTTTTTGAGTGTTTTAATTGTTAGCATGTTTTTAAGGTCATTATTTTGTTTTGTTGTTTGTACTTTCTTTTTTCGTCTTTTAGTGTATTTTCCTTTTTGATTAACCTTTAAAAATTACATCCTTTGATTACTGTTGTGTGTATTAACCATAAAAAATTACTATGAACATGTTTAGATGGAGCAGATTTCGTGTGGTTCGGTATGTGATCGGTTCCCTCCCTTAACAGCAAAATATCCATGGTTGATTTCCCAGAACCTAGAAGACGACAATCAAGACCAGTATTTCTACACCATACTCGACGAGTTACCTCGTTATCAATGTCGAGTCCCCGAGTTCCAAGGTTGTTTTCATGGATGGGTGGTACTCTCCAACCATCCGCAAAACAATAAATGGTCTCTTTGGAACCAAGTGACTTCTAAGATTATAAGTCTCCCCACCTTGATTTTAGAAGACGGAAATTATGAATCTATCGGACAATGTTGTTTGTCAGCCCCTCCAGATGATCCGAGTTCAGTTCTTTTATTAGCAAGAACGAATAAATCTACCTTTGTATTTTGTCAGCTAGGTAGTAAAAGAGACAAGTTTAGGTGGACCGAAATGTCATATGGCAAACAACTCAAGAGGTTAAGCTTTGATGGTGAATTACTACATAATCTAACTTGTTGCAATGATAAGGTATATGCATTAAGTACCGATGGTTCTTTTACTAATTTGGTTATACAAGTTGACATTAGGGTTGGGCAGAAAGAAGTTGTGATAATACTAATGCTGTTTGGGGCATGCCCTCTTCCTTCCTATTCTTCCTATCGCTGTAGTGGTGGAGACTTAAAGTTTTATTTGAAAGGGTCTTGTGCAGAATTATTCTACATAATATATTATGAAAATAAATCACTGAAAACATCTGCTGATGTGTGTCTGTTTAAATTGGATGTGACTAGTATAAAGTGGGATGAATTAGAAGGCCTGAAAGACTGGGACATAAGTGATCTCAGATTTGATGATTGGGTATACGATGATTACCCAGACTTCCACAAGAGTCATCAAATATGGGAAGAAATAGATGACCTCAAAGACGCTAATTTATTTTTGGATCTTTCTCGTGATCAATCGGTATCTTATAGCCGTTCACCTATGATAAAATGGAGCAACAAAACATTATTACGGGGATTGCGAAAGTATTCAGTTGCTTCACCTTGGCTAATGGCGGTGGACAAAAATCGAGACGTTATCACATTTAAAGATCCTATGTTGGGTGACAACTACTTGATGAAAAACTCCCCGATATCAATTGCTAGTGACAATATATTTTCTTCAAGGTTTGGTTGGTTGTTGCTTAAAAGCAATGACTTGATGTGCTTAGTATTATATAACCCTTTCACAAATGATCTTCGAAAGCTTCCACAATCAGAATATATATATGATATGGAAAGCTTAAATTTTTCAGCACCACCTACTTCCCCTGATTGTATTGTGGTTGGATTTACAACATGGGATGTTCACATCCACTTTGTAAATAGGAAACCAAAATGGCGTATATTTAGTTTGGGTCCAGATCCACATACTATCTGGTTTTCAAGTTTTTATGGTCGAAATCTGTATGCATTGTGTAAAGAGGGAGAAGTTATTGTTTTCAATAATCTGGGCAGACGAGGTTGCTCTTGGAAGACTGTTGAAGCCGAAGCCCCTGAAAGTGCTTGCGGATCTTTGACACAAAAATTCTTAACAATATGTGAGCAACATCTTATACTGGTTTGTGTGAGTGAGTTTGGAGAACATGTTGAGGTGTTTAAGTTGAATGAAGTTAAACAAGAATGGGAGAAAATTACTGGTGTTGGAAAGCATATGATTTATATTTGTGATACAACATGTCTTTGCCTTGAAGCCAAAACACCACAAATGGAGAACAAGATCTTCTTTCCACGAGTGTCTTGCGAGAACAGAAAGATAGTGTTTTATTCACTTGACACATGCATGTATCACACATTTGATGGCGAAAACATTCAACAACCCGATCTCTTTGGAACTATATCTTATTTGTCAGGTCATACGTGGATTGAACCAAGTTGGTAGGACACATTAAACATGTTGCATCGATTCTATTCATTTAGTACTAGCAGGGTACCCGCGCGATGCGGCGGCGGGTACTCTGTAACAAAATTTGTGGCGATTAATGTCTTTTAACTTTATGTTTTTCATTACAATAACTTTATAGATTGTGATAATTTTATATTTGAGTAACTTTAACCATGTTGTTCTGGTCTTTTAAGTTGCGTAGGTTATGTTTTTTTGCTGATGTTTTAAGTGCTTGGGTTATTGGATTTTAATAGATGATTAATAGCTTGATTAGATTGTATTATGTGGTAAAATGGTTGCATTTTTCAGTAAAGGGGTGATTTAAGAAGAGTGTTAAGTGCAGGTGTTTAATATACATGGTCGTGCATAAATTAGTTGTACATAAAGCTTTAATATGTGTATTTACTTAAGATCTATATTAGGAAATCTTAAAAATTTAATTATTAGTAGTATAGATATAGATAATTGATGAGGTTCAATATGATGTATCCAATCTTGAGATCCATTGTGTTAGAATTGTAAAGGACTAATTGAACTGATAACTCAATTAGATGCTCTGTCATTTATTTTGAGAGGTCATTTGGTATTAAATACATATCATTAGCAAACCGTTCAACTGTAATGGTCACCACTTAACCAACCACATAAAAATGACTCACTTTATACAAACATATCCAACAATATACATGTACACACTCACAAACAACAAAAATTAATAATAAAAATTGGGGTACTTCCTTGGTTTTCGTTAGGTGAACTGCTTCACCCAACCAACCCAAAATTCGTAGCATCACCTCTCCTTCACATCACCTCACCCTCTTTCACCTTCACTTCACCTCTCCTTCAGTCACCCCAATACACCCCGCCTAACATGAGAACGTCTGGCAAGTGAACGTTGGTGAATAAGACGATACATAAACGACTAAATGAAGCAAGTTGTTTCTTTAATGCAACCCAAATTTTGATTTGAATGCATTAGTTTGTCAACTGGTGTTCAATCGATAACTTTAGTTTGGACAAACAAAACATAAAAACCAATGCAAAGCGGATTTTGGATCGAGACTTTTGATTGTTCTGTATCATAACTGAAAGATATACTCAGTTCACAGATTTGGTTTGCCAATTTGTCTGTCAACATGCTCATAACTTGTCTTGCCATAATGTCTCAACTTCAACTCCTTGTACTTGTTCGCAAAACTTATATTCTGTGAGACTGTTTCCTTTATCATGTTTTTTTGCAAAACTATTGACTGTTTACAAAATTATTGTTATCATAACATTTAATTAGAATAGAATAAATTGATTTAATATTAGCAAATCATAAAATCTGATAGCATAAATAAATTGATTTAATATTAAATTACATTTCAAAAAAAAAAATTAAATTGATTTACTCCGTTCTATTTCGCAAAAATAAGACAGCATACTTGAATTCCATCTTTACAAACTAACCAAACGTGACAGTTTTGCATTGAAGTGAAACCCTTAAGATCATCAAATGCATTCTCTAGTGTAAACAAACACGAATCACTTTAACATATTTAAAGAGACAAACCAGGTGCTGCTGGTGTGGATATTTACTTGATTAAATCGATGCTAAAATCCCATAATCTCTTGGCCAAATCCACGTCTTTAGCCAACTTTGTTGTTTTTGCCAAATTGCTATCCGAAAAATATTCACCGCTTACCCCTTTAACTTGCGGGTGCAGTGCTACGTAGCATGTTGTTGCTGCCCCCTAAATATCACACACCAATATAAATGAGAAATAAACGAGCATTTTGCCTGATAAAACACAAAACAATCAAGAAAGTATTTGATCGGGCCCACAATTATTAAAGTTTACGGTATTCTAAAAATATTCACTTTTAAGTTTTCACATGTTCCACTTTCCAGGAAAATGTCATTTATTTGTCCTCAAAGAGTCTTAAAGGCCCATCGTTTTGACAAGGGAATCAGTTCAAGTAACTTATATATTCGCGGTAAAAATGGGTAAAATGTGGTTACACCTTAGAACCTCTGATTCACCAAGCTACACACCACTTAGAAAGCGTAATAGACGTGACCTCTGATTCACCAAGCTACACACCACTTAGAAAGCGTAACAGACGTGACAATTCCAATGGGTAGATTCGGGTTATATACTTATATTTTCTCTCTAATGTGTCAAAACTCAAAACAATAAAATTTTAATAAGGTTAAAATAGATGAACGGGTTAAAAATGACCCTCACTGTATTTCAATGCTCAAATCCCTTAACAGCCTAATAAGACCCATAATAGAAATAACCTGTTCTTACAACTCCTTATGACCCATTACCCACCCCACCCAGCCTAACTATTTGCCAGTTCACTAACTTACTAACCTGCTGAACATTTTTCATTAGTAAACTGCTGAGCTTGCTCACAAAACCTGCATTTATAAATAGCAGCAAAAATGGGGTTATAAGCAAAGCTTTCTAAGGTATCATAAGCTTCTATTATCCTTTTTTTCTCATTGGTAATTATTTGTAAAACATTACCTTCCGCAAATTTGGGAGGAGTAAAAACGTGACGGAACAAATTTGTTGAGATCACTCCCGGATGAAGAGAATTTGCAGTTATTTCTGCGCCCTCTTCCTGTTCAATCAGCAAAATCACCATACTTCAGATCATAATATACTTAGACTTTAGGTCAAACTTGTAACCTTTCAAATCAAGATATAACTTTCATGACCATTAACATGTTCTTGTAAGTAATTATAGTACTTAATCTAAAGTTGAATATGGTGATCGAATATGTTCTAGTTTTTAAAGTTTATCAAAACCCTGCTAACTTAAAAGATAGAAATCAGTCTGTCGACTTCAAAAGTCAAAACTGTTCAAGAAAGGTTCCACTGACATACATTACGAAAGTAAAACTGATACCTTTAGATGTCTTGTAAGCTCATTGGCATGCAGAATGTTGGCTAGCTTTGATTGACCATATGCTTTATATTTATTGTACCTGTACAACATATCCAATCAAGTTAAAGTAATAAAAGGAATTTGCTAAACCTCTACATAATAATATCGTATGCATTGAAGTACACTTATAGTAAAATATGTTTTAACCATACTACAAAAATTTTCATTTGAATAAATGCTATAATTGTTATCCGCAATAATCGAGACACTTGACCAGTTTTACCTTTAATAAAATGATGTCAGTAATGAGAAAGAAGTTACGAGAAATTCCGACACATTACAAAATATGTAGTTTATAATTCCGTGTGACCGAAAAACAAATTACCAAACAAATATTATTTTCTCATAATCACTAACAAGATAAGAAACAAGGTCTTTGCTAGCCACTTACTGTTTTTCATCATTAATTTTATCGAAACGAATTCCTTCAGGATAAGGAATCTTATGTGCCTCTGATGACAGATTCACAATCCTTCCTTCTTTCTTACTTTTATGTGCTGTTTTCTTCATATTGTCAAGCAAGAGATGTGTCAGAAGAAAGTGACCTGCAAAGACATAGATTCTATCAGATTAGCAGACACAATGCCTTACACGAAAAATGGAAGTTTTTTTAAAAACACATGGAAAATACCTAAATGATTGGTGGCAAACTGTAGTTCTATGTTATCTTTGGAAAGCATAAATGGAGTCATCATTATACCTGCGTTGTTTCTTAACACAAACCAACATGGAAAAACACAAAAAAAAAAAAAGCATTAGTTTTTATAATCCAAATTAAAGATGCAAATCCAGGTTGACTTTTTGAAGTAAAATGACCTTTCTTTAAAAAAAAAAAAAAAAAAAAAAGTGACATATTCAGTCAAACATTTGATTAAAGTTTGACAATTACAATGAAGGTTGTAACCTGTACCATGGCGATAAAAAAATAGTTTCTTTTGTCGAGGAACTACATGAATCCTACATTTGATAGGACTTTTACGAGCAAATTGCATTTTGTTTATAACTGGATAGAAATTTATCAAGGTTCTTATAAATTATCTTACATTAACAAGTTCAATGATTGACCACTTGAATTATAATCGGAGGCGAATTTCCTAACGGATGCCATGGAACTCAGATCCAATTCCATTGCATCAACTTTAGCAGTTGGGATTTCTTTGACTATTGCTTCTTGAACCTGTTTGCCAGCATCCATATTCCGGACACCTATGACCACATGTGCCCCACGCAGTGCTAAGACTCGTGCTGTTTCACGGCCTATACCACTTGATCCTCCTGTGGTTGTTATATGTGACTGTGAGTAAAAGAAGACAAGTATTCTACAAATACAAAGTCCTAATCTATTTTTCAGTATAAAAATCCAACCCATATGGTGATATATGCACCCAAAATAAATGGTGTAGATATCACCTCCCATTGCCAATAACATTTGATTGATTTAGGTAAATCTAGTTATTTTAATAGATAGCTCTTTTAATAGTTAACACAGTTACTACTAATCTGAACGTTAAGATGACAACTAGAGTGTTTTGTCGCTGTTTTTCCTGTTATTTTCTAAAGTGTTGTTTTAAGTACATTATTTAATTACGATTGAAAAGAAATCAAATGTATAAGTACTTGCTCGGTGCTACTGAGCATTATAAGTCAAATCTGTTACATTTTTTTTCTGAGGTAGAGACACAAGCACACACTACTTTGATCTACTCTACACAGTTTAATCCTAACTATTGTCCACAATGGGACTTGATCCCACAATTTTTGGTTGATGGCATAGACGTATGATACGTATCTTTATGGAGACCCATATGGGTTGTGGCCCCCCGAAAATTAGGTATCATATTCATATGTACAAAGTAGTTACTTTTAGCCAGTATGTTATAAGATCATAGCAGCATTAATATTATTTTGGCTCTCCCAGATTGAACTATCTACATTTTGGCATCCTCAATAAAACGCATGTAGTTCTGTCCCTCGGGCCACCTAGGCTACAAGTCCATTGGTCAAATCTATTAATTTAATACTGTAGTGAACCGAAAGAACCGAGGCAAAGTTTTGACTAAGTTTTGCGTAAAATTTTTCTCCCAATGAAGCTTGGAAAGAGAATAACAGAAAAGGTGTGTAAGCTAATTTTATGGCAACCTTACATCAACCTAATTTAGGTAGAATAGTATAACCATATAATTGCAAGTTTATTTCTCATTTTTCATTATGACCCGGGCGAGAACACGGAAAATAATCAAAATATCAGTCTTCTGATCTTTTCTTCGCTAGAGACCACAAATGTAAAATATAACACTTCAAATTAATTTATAGCTCCCTCTATCAGGAATAATTAATAAAACTAAAATTCAACATGAATTACTTCCAAAAGTGGCACCAATCACATATAATCCCACAAAGATCATATAAATCCGCGTTGCAAAATTCACAACA
Source organism: Artemisia annua (assembly GCA_014162995.1). Lineage (NCBI taxonomy): Eukaryota > Viridiplantae > Streptophyta > Magnoliopsida > Asterales > Asteraceae > Artemisia > Artemisia annua. The sequence continues at coordinate 73,259 of LBNU01004796.1, read as the reverse complement.
AAAGAGAAACTGTGCTGTTATAATAGCACGTATGGTAGATCATGTAAGTTTTCAATCCACAAAAAGGTTGGCTCGACAGGACCCTTCCCACGAAAAGGTTTGTGATGTATGTTTTAAATCCAACTAGAACGGTACCCGCGCAATGCGGCGGCGGGTACCTGTGACTATATTTTGCGTTATTTGGTTACACATTTAGTTGTCTTTATGCTTTATAAGTAGAGATGGTTAAGCCAAATAATTTTAGTTTGAAGAACCAACCTGCTTCCTAACAAACTTCCTAACCAACTTGCTTCCTAACTAACTTCCTAACCAACCTGCTTCCTAACCAATTAATTTTGAAATCTTTCTATAATAAGAAATAAAAAGTCTGAATTTTAAGACTTTCTAATTATAGAATAGTCCCAAATGCATTATATAGTAGTATAGATATAGATATAGTAGTACTTGAACATATGAAACATTCTTTTTTAAAAGATTAGTACAACATGGAAACATCTCAATCATAGGGTGCTAATTTATACCTTCATTCCTACAATCCTACAACACAAATAGTCCCCCAAAACAAAAGAGCCTTTAGGCTAGCGGCCGTATTGAAAGTTAAGGGATGGTTTTGTTTAACCTTATTTTTGGGCTACTTTTTTTCTTAACGGCATTAACTATATTTGTCTCACGTGCATGTCCTAAGCAATACTTAAGGGCACAACAATTCAGCCATTCTCACAGAACATGAAGCTCATGTGATTTCGGCTTATATCTCATAAGCTCATTTTTTTTCTAGCTTATTTTAAAATATATAAACATAAAATGATGATATAAATTTGAAAAAAGCTAGAAAAAAATGAGCTTAAAATTCAGATAAGCCCAAAAATAAGTGGTTGTGGTTTGAGGTGAAAGAAAAAGTAGTAGTCCCCATGATAACAATTCCTGCAAATATATACCCAAAAAAAAAAAAAAGGAAGAACCTGTAACGATGGCAGTGAGACCAGTAGCATCAATTCCATCAGTAACTTGTTCAGCAGTTGAATATTGTGAGAACCCAGATGGCCCTGGTCTTCCAAACAGCCACATTTTTTGGATTAGTAAATAATAATGGAGCTGAGGGTTTTTATATATGGTTGTAGATTGTTAAAAAGTGTGAATTATATATATGTTGTTGATGTTGATGGGATGCATGTGAGAGTGAAAAGAGTGCAAGGAATAAGGAGTATTTTAGTATGACACGCGATGATATATGGTCCAACCAACTCAACTCCAGGGATTGGAACGTATTCTGTTTGTTCACCAATATTATATGTTGACTTGTAACTTCTCATGCCAACCAATAAACATTCCACCGATTTTATATGCTAAATATACTCATACGATAATATACCTTTTTATATAAAGGTGATTATTTGCGCCGAAAATCATAAAAATAAGCTTTTCTATCTAAGCAAATTTGTATAAGATTTGAATATATTTAGCCATTTACTTTTCTTTTTTTTTTTTTTTTT
>LBNU01004796.1:48404-71595 GCA_014162995.1 Artemisia annua | reverse complement strand
AAATGTTGATCCAAACACCACGACACTTTCTACTTCTCGCGACAGGGGGTTTTAGTGACGACGGATATCATCGCTAAAGGCCCACTACACGACAAACAACTCAGTTTTTTGGCCCCATCTTTAACCAAAACCTTTAACGACGACACATCGTCGCTAGATCATTGCTAAAGGTTAAACTAGAAGACAAAAAGAACTCGTTATAAATCTTTGACTTTGAGTAAGACTTATAGCGACCACACTGTAGTCGTTATAAGTATGACAAAGACCAAATTTTTAGTCATGGCCAACATTTAATTTCTCACCGAGACGGAATTGACCCGCAAACCTATAGTGACAACATGTGGTTGCTAAAGGTCGGCGCTTTAGGTTTAAGTTAATTAATTATAAATTATTTAAATTAATTAAATAAATTTAAAAGTATAATTTATTTAAATTGGTTTGTCGTGCACCATTGTTAGCAATGATGACATGTGGTTTTTCGATGGTTTATGACCAGTAGGCACACTGTTTCTTGGTCCAGTAGATACTGAAAATCGTACGGATGATTTCTTGTTACGGACTTACGGTTAATAACAATTGCATGAGACAGTGGTAATGGATGATGATGGTTGAATTTGATGGGTAGAAAGGTGGTGCAAAAGGGTTTGGTTGACATTGAGTGTTCATAATTATGTGTGTGCTTTTGTCTTTATTATATATTAAGACATTTGAAAAAAGGTAAACTAAATTAAAGGAATTAACACCATTTTTCACCATTGTATTCTCTTTCTTACAATCAATGAAATGGTAAACTCTTTGGGATTTGGCAAACAAAACTCATTACTCATATCCAAGAAGAGTCTTTTGCTTTCAAACATAACATACTTTTCCGCAGTCCTGTTCCACTAGATCCTATTCATGAAACACAACTATGCGGTTAGGAGGAAAAAGTGATGAATGTTAACGTATGCGAAATGACTGTATTTTACAGTTAATGAATGTTAACTGATGAATATTAACGTTATGTGGTTGATGATAGGTCGTCACTATTGGAGACGGTAAAGTAGTCAATTGACCTATAGCGACCACTCATAGATTGTCACTATAGGTTTGGTCAAATAATCAACAGAATCGTAGTGACCACTATTCCGTCGCTAAATGTCGGTTATAAGTTTGGTCAATAATTCAATCACTTATAGTGACGACATGTCGTCACTATAGATTTTGTCATGAAAGTTTAGCCGAAAGTTAAAAAGTCAAAAGTTAAAAGGTTAAGTCAAACCCGTGGTCACTAAAAGTCAAATCCGTGGTCGCTAAAACTTATAGCGATGGATCTATCAAGACGGACTTTATTGAGACCATGTGTCGTCGTTATAAGTTTTAGCGACGACTTTTTTAGCTTTTATCGACGACATCCGTCATCGCTAAAAGCTAAAATACATGTAGTGAGACGACATAAATCTTAAAGTTAAAAATTCACGTGGCATGCTAAATTAAACTCAAATACGTTTTTTTTTTTTCCCTTGTTGTTTAATGATATAGAAATCATATGGCATAGTTACTTTGTGAAAATGTTTTGTAACATTTGTATTTAGTATTTATTATTTTTATTGTTGTATGTCTTAAGAGTATGTGTTTTTTACGGGTTTATTAGCAGAGGTAGAGTCACAAAAATTTTGTCGATCGGACAAACTTTGATAATTTTTAAAAACTACACTACAAATCTGTTCGTTAAGATGACAAATTACAAAAATAACTAGATGTTTCAAAAAAATTATATTAACTTATTTCATTTCATATTGTTGCATTTTAGAAGTTGACATTTGATTTAATAAGCAAGAAGTATTATATTAGTTTTTTTGTTTTTTTTGGTTATTATTTTGAAAACCTTATGCGTACAACCACTAAGGCTGCCCCAGTAAGGAGGGCAAATCTCTCTCATTTTCTCTGTCACGTCAATTTTCTCTCTCCAGCGATTGGGTGCCCCAACAAGGGCGACCTACACTACAAAAAGCATACACCTTTTCTACACACAAAATAATAATAATAATAATAATAATAATAATAATAATAATAATAATAATAATAATAATAATAATAATAATTAATAAATAAATAAAGGAAACCAAAGGGTGATCTCGATCGCGATTGTGACCTTCATCCTCCAATGCTCACTCGATCGACTCATCCACAGTAAGGGGATCGAGTAAAGATCGATCAATTCAGTCGATCGTGTATACTTAAGGCGAGTAGCCTAGCTTATTTACCCAACAATGTACAAGGACGTCCGAATTGAAACTCTTGACTTTACCTTGTGTAGCACTATAGCTTTATTCATCCTTTTAAAGCACCAATCTACTAATCAAAGGAGAAACCAATTTATTTATAGATGAACCGGTGGACAGTTTGGTTTGGTTGTCGTTTGATGCTTTAACTTTATCTGTTTGTTTTCGGTTAAATAATTCTAACTGAACGAACATCCCTACGAAAAAGCATATATAGGAAATGGTGGAGAGAAACATTGACATGAACTGTCGTTTTTTTGGGATGTATTCACGGCCAATCACCTGTTTCTCCCGTGTCCCGTCTCTCTCTTTCAGTTTTTCTTGACATGTATGTGAAAAATCACGTGAAAGATATATTTACTTAACAGTTATATTTAACAGGTTTATGATCTTTTTACCAAGCAAAGGGATAATTATTATAAATGCATCTAACTTGACACTTTTTGAAGTGTTGCATAGCCAGCTTTTATTTTTGCTATTGTAAACTTAAACTTTTAAATTTTGACATTTTATATACTTTGTTCATATATAATGACCATTTTACCATCCGCTGTTAATAAGTTGGTTAAAAAAAATAAGGGTAAAATGTTCACAAGATACAGACAAAGGTCGAAACTCAAAAAATTGGATAAACAATAGCAAAAAAAAGTTAGCTACACAACACTTGTAAAAATGCTAAATTAAATACATTTTGAGATAATTATCTATAGCCAATATCTATACTTTTAGTGACGGCCATCAACATAAAATTTAGTTTTTTGTTTCGAACAAACATAATAATTAATTGAAACCTTACATAGAATCTGGTTAAAAGCTACTGTGGCTAAAAGGAGCATTGTTTGGCATGCCTAATTGGTATGCCTAATTATATGTCTAACCCACATGGCAACATTCTATTGGTGACAGCACATGGACCCACAATTTCACAATCCACTAAACAATTGACACATCCATTTAGCCACAAAAGTAGTCACATAATTAGGTCTCTAAATCATTTTGCGGCTAAAGTCCCCAAAACGAGTCTATATAGAACCATCAATTTTGATAGGAGTATAACTTTTCAAGCTACTTTAAAATAGCTATGCCAAAACTAATTATCCTATTACTTTTCTACTTACACAAGGTATGGTAACATGTCAAAACTTTTTTTTTTTTTAATCTACTTCAACGACATTTCAACATTTCTTCTTTTAACACTCACACTCCAAAATACTCAGTTATTCATACCTCAAGCCAAAACATCCTAAGACCCACCATTTTAATTTCTTTTTCATTTTTTCAAACTAACTAAATTTTTCATTCATTAAATAAAAATACAAATAATGTTTTTTTTTTTTAATTTACAAAATTAAAATTACAAATTGCATGACTGTTTGAAAGAAATTTAACTTATAAGGACTAAAACACACACACCCTCTAAGGACTAAAATTACAATTTACGTACTTATTAAACTTTTTTTAACAAAAAAAAAATAAATAAATAAATAATAATAATAATAATAATAATAATAATAATAATAATAATAACATCATCTTCACCCTTTCACATACCATACACACATCAAACACAAATACAACACACGTACGCCAAAAAACTGACTGAGAGCTTAGCGGCGATGGCTTGAGCCCCGCCGTTGAAATAGCTTGACACGTGGGATTGGGACCTATGCCACATTACCTTGATGTCCTACAATAATAACTATATGACGGCACATCTTTAATTTCGACCTAATTTTTTTTTCCATTTGCGACAACTTAAAATGGACTTTTCCTTTTCACAAATCTGAAAATGAAGACATACTTTTGTGCTTTTTAGCGCACATATTATGTACTTTTTTTGTTGCTGATAATACTCGAACGCAAAGCAAGACATTTCACTTTCCAAACATGCACACGAAAAAGTATGAAAATGTTCACTTTTAACGATGTTCTTCGTACTTGCCTGAAATTTAATCGACTTAGCTTTCGTAAAATTACGTAAAACATGAAAACTTTTATTTTATTTTATAAAACATATCAAATAATTAGACGAACATATTAGTCAACATTCTATGCTTTTTAACTCAAAGAGCTAGATGAATTAGCTGTTAAAAAAGTTAGATGATCGATGTCGATCACCCAAGCTCAAGCTTAAAACTCGACTCTCAAATACCAACTTAAACTCAAATCTCAAATAGCAGCTACATTTAAGGTCTGGCTCAAGTAAACTTGTCAGCTCAACTTGATCATATAACATCGATGGTATAAAGGTAGTATTGTGTGCAGAGCGGAACCAAAAAATTATGATCGATGAGCCAAACTGTGATAATATTTAAAAACTACACCTACAAATCGGTTTGTTAAACAAGCAAATTACAAAAATAGACGGATATTTTAAAATTTTACGCTACACTTTTTTTCACTAGGGAGCACGTGCCCACCTGCCCCCGCCTCCCCCTCTTGTCTCCGCCTTTAGTACTGCCTGTGTGTGCCAGTCAAGTTTGTATAAAGTTTGTATCATCAGACTGGAACTATACCAATCAAGTTACAATGATCAAACAGGACTTAAAAGTTATACTCGACTAGCTCCTAGAGTCATAGTATACGTATACGGTCGATTCTATTTCACTTGAGCTTGACTTGATTATTATCGAGCTAATATCACATATATTCACTGAAACAATTCCAGGAGATCATGAGTCGATTAATTCGACTCCATTACAACCAGTTGTATGCAAAATAATAACATACTTAAAAAAAGAAACAGAATTTACAATCATTTTATTCATAAACCCCTAAGTTATGAATCTTTACTCTCATCACTAGAAGCATAATATTTCTTAAAAGCCTTAGGCAAATAAACAGGCAACAAAAACCCAAAAAGATTAAACCCCCAAAACACCATATTTACCATAGCAAGCACTCTCCCAAACAACAACCTTTTTTCACTACCAAATTCCCCTTCATTCACTTTCATAAATTCACTTTTAACCCACTCCAATATTGCAGACATCCTCATAGAATTATAAACAACCGGTACAAAAACACGAACAGGTAACGAAAAACCACCCGAAAACGTTACACTTTCCATAAAAACCTGACTAGCTAATAAAAAAACATGTGGTGCAGCTGCTTTAATACCTTCTTTGTCACCTTCTAGTACTCCATGCAGCATATATGCTACAGGGAGTACTAGGCCTATTATAGCACCTATGCTAACATAGATATTTAGGATCTTTCCGTGGTCCGCGAATATAGGCGGGTCCACGGATGCTTTTGATAAAGTAGGAAAAGCAAATTTTGCTATGAAAAACATGTAGAAAAAGGACAAAAGTACAAACGCGAGATCCTGCGCTCCTATCATCCCGGAAAAGGCCAGGATGATAGTGAGCGCGACAGCGTTAATGTTGTGGAAGGATAAGAGGCCGTGGGTGAGACGCAGGATGGGTTTTTCGGTTGTTAAGGGTGTTGGGGCTACTCCACCTGACATTTTTTTGTGTTTGTGTTTGTGTGTGTGAGAGTAATGGGTGTGTTTGGGAATTTGGATAAGAGTATTGAAAGGTGGAAATTTTTGTGGGTGCATAGATGGCAGTTGGTGGTGTTTAAGCTTGACACGTAAGTGGTGTGTTTCGGTGAAAGTGTAGCCTTTTTGTAACTTTCATGATCACATATAACTCATGTTTTGGATTTACTTAATCATTTGTCTTTTTGTTTTTTGTTTCTATATAACATTTTTCGTAATTCAAAGGCAAAATAACCAAATGTATTGTTGTTTAAAAACCGTTGAAATAAATCTGAGCACATTCTTTAGTTATTAGACTTGACACAAGTTGATATTTTCATAAGTGATTAATAAGCTAAGTTTATAGGCTATTATGAAAGATACATATGGAGAAATGAAAACATCATGTGTACAATTTTTTTCTTAGATGCAAGGCCTCACCAGGTTAATCCGGATTCCCACCCTTCCTTGACCACCCTCAAATGTACACATCTAACAAGGTTTAAACCCTTAATCTCTCAAAAGTTACCATCCAAACATGTTATTCTGTTTCTATCCGCAAAAAACTTATCATTTAACTTTTTCTCTTTTCCCAGAAAATGTATAGACTGTTGCATGGAATATGTTTTGCATATAAAAGTTACAGTGTCGAGTATGTTAGTAACAAACTGACAGTGACTGTATACCTAAACATGACTAATGCTACACGTCAAGTACAACGCATCAACTGCATCTAACATGCTAAAGAAATAATCTACTAAAAGAACATAATAACAAACATCCAATCTCAATCTAAACATTTGGCCTGGGAATACTGGATCATCTAGCAAGAACCCACCAATATCATGGTCACGGACTCGAGACTCAAAAGATGGATATAAGTTTCTAAGTTGTTTACTAAAATCTCAACAACAAAAAATCCAAAACAATAGAGGATATTGTGATTTATTTCAAACAAATGATCCAAATGCAGCATGCGAAGCAGCTACAAAAAAACCTTCTCACTAAACAAAATTCCAAACTAAACAGTAAACCCCTTCCCTCACCCAAAAAATGTTAAGAAATTCAAGTACCAACAAAATTTGTTTCTCAACCCCACCGGTAAGCTGGGAACCCTGGGTATAAAAAAACTGCACATTGTCGGGTACTATTATGATGAACCCAAATTGTATTAGTTTTCTCTATTCTTCTTTTAACAAGCAACCAACTCACACATACTTTTCTAAAGGCTATTGATGGGGTTTCTTGTGTTGTAACTAACTCTTACCTCTTAATTAGCGGGTCTCTGTTTTGGTATATACTTTGTCTTCATTCCCTTCTTGGGCTTTGTTCTATACTGAGGTTTAACATTTCCATGGGTGGGGGACCCGACTGCCACCATGTTTTCCAATCGATTCTCTGTGTTAGCAAGAACTACACGCTCCTGAGATTCAGATAAATAATGGTTGTTCTGAGTATTAAATTGACAGGGCGGTTCAGATGAGGATATAACCAACTTTACATGGTCCCCCGAGGCTGCCTCTTTCCATCCTGAAAAAAATTAGTACTAGTGAGACGCTAATGGAGCAATTCTTCCCTTTGAGTAGTTAAAAAGAAGATCCATTAAAGATCCGTTAAAAGGAAGATCCATTAAAGGAGCATACAATTTATAACATTGTAATTAACCAAAGGCATTTCTAGATAAAACAAGGTTTAAAATTAAAATTGCTACTAAAAAGGCTCAACACTACAAGAACTAGGAAGAACTAGGAAGGCAATTTTCACCTATTACTGATGAATGGGTCGAATTACACTACAAATGAAAAGGGTTGAAAGTCACCCAAAGTGTACTATAAATGCATAAAACCAACTAAATCATGTTATTCACAAAATTCAACATTATTGAAAAACACTACCTTAAAAAGACTCGGAAGTTTTTGGACCAAAAGTTTTTTGGGTCAACCTGGCCCAAACTTTACCAAAAAGATCACTTGTTTTGACCAAACCCAGTTTTGACCTGTTACTTGACCCACCCAACCTGCCCATTTTTCCAACACCAATTAGAAGAATTACAAATAGATGACATGGGGAAGTGTGTACATACTCTGAGCAAGGAAAGCTTTTGCTGCAGGAACAGAGAATGGCATGCCCTCCTGGTTAGACCCATCTTCCATTTGTGGATGAGAGGCATTTGTACCCTCGCTGTTGTTTCCATTCAACTCACATGAATCATTATAACTCAAGGTAGGCATGGTTTCGTCAGCTTCTTTTTCTGCCTCCCTACTGCTGCTCTCTGCCAACTGATATGTTGTGTCTTGTTGGGTCCTCGAAAGCTCTAAAGTAGAACAGTTACTGAGATCTGTGTTGCAAGTATCTTGAATTTCAGCCAGATTATCGACCTTTTGCTGTCCTCGACTGTTTCTCACTGTCACCGATATGGAACCAATCATAAGTTGACAGTTGCTCTGATCAGTTTGATTAACTGCATCATTCTGTACTCTCATTTTAAAAAACTCCCCGCTACCATTTTCAGGTTTGTGTTTCTTGGTCCAAACTTTACTACCATTACTTACAGCAGCCCTTTGTTCCCTGTGCTTGTGTGCTTGTTCTCGTTTTAGTTTGTGATCACCATTAATGTTGTTTCGGCCGCCTTTTTGCGAATCTGGCCCCTGCCATCGAGCCACAAAAGGCTGAAAACCATTCTTGTGAATCTTTTGATGCTTACAATTCTGACTAGTGGTTGAACTTGACTGATCATTGGTAGACCCACCTTGAGCTTCGGTATGAATGTCGTCTTCATTGTTTGATAGACGAGAGGAGTCAAGAGGCGTGAAGACATTTTCATCTGGAATATAAGGATCAGCCTCAGACGGAGTAGCCTCAAAAATGTCCGAAGCAGCAACATATGCATCTACCTTTGCACCATTCAACTGGTCTCTTAGTCTCTGTTCCTTCTGCCGCAGCTTTCTTTGTCTTTTTCTTTCTAATAGCTTAGCTTGCCTAAAGAGCATTAAATTAACAATGAACCCAACTATTAAGCAGTTTCTAAACCTTCCTTACTAGGGAAGTAGGAACAGATCGAACATTCAACACCCAGCCCCAGCAATTGCATGCAAACATATTTACTACATTGCATTAGAGCTGTGTTATCATTAATCTATGCAATGATACTATTTCCATGTTTAAAAGGCAATAACTAGAAAATAACTATACATAAGGATTTTATCTACTACATGATTTAATTACTAAATCAGGGAGAGATGTCTGCCTCTCAAAAGCACTCTAAACTTTGTATTTCGTCAGCATTTCCTTTGATTTCAATTATAAGAATATTGGGGTCCTATCATATTCTTAATAAAGTAATATACAAATAACAGACATTGTTCCCGTAGGTTATGTGAACAGGCATTAGCAGAAAAGCCAAATATAGAGAGAACAGCTTGAATAGCAGATATCTTAGTCAGAGAAGGGGGTTCCATACTACAAGCATGTCCAGAAACTGGTACGCATCACTTTATATATGTATGATTTAACTATGCATATTAACTTTCATTACACCGTTATAGTGTGCGTTCAATGGTACGCAGTCAAATCAGATCATGCTTCAAAGGGAATTATATGCAGAAAATTTCTGTGATGATGCTTAGTTGATTGTGTTAAGATATCTGGAACTCATATTTCTAATAAGTAGAGGTGGCAACTTCAACTCATTAGATTATGAATGGACAATTCGGGTTACGTATTATCTCTAAGGAGTCAAACTGACAACATAAAAAAGCTTGGAATGAAATTGGGTAAAATGAATCTGGAAGCCACCCAAAGTGTTCTTTTAAGGGATAAAACCGCCTAAATTATTTTATTAATAAATGCAGATACCTATTAAATAACATAACGACTTTATCCATATGTAAGACAATAATTTCTGAAGTTATATAATATTGTGTTGTGGTCAACCCAACAATATATGAGGGTTTCTGAACAATTGCCACAAGTGACATCTTGGGTATCCAAGAATATGAACGCTTCTACATTTTATTATAAGCTATTCCATAAAGAGCATAAATAGATAGAAAAATTAGAAAAACAAAATAGGTAACACATTCTGATTTGTAGGCAGACATACGTATAAAGTAGGAATAAGAAGCACCGCGTGGTAGAAAAATGAACAGAGATAGCAATTGCATACCTTCTCTGAACAGCTTCCTCCTCCTCGAATAGCAACTTCTGGCATCTCAATGCTTCCGCATCTTTGTATGCAAGGCATGCTTTCACCTGACCACAAATTAAAAAGTGAGAAGAAATCAAGGGTCAAAAAGCCGAGGCGCGAGGTGCCAAGGCGAAGACGCACGCATCACGTAGCCAAGGCGACAATATTATAAAAAATTACTTCTAAATTATATATAGTAGACAAAACACGTTAATGCCACATTTAATACCAAAAAATACCATGCAGCCTCATAGTTGAGATTCCATATTGCTAAAATATATAAATAGTCGAAAACGAAGATCATAGTCTCATTTTTGAATAATTAGAAGCAAATTAAATGTATCCATGGAAAGTTTTGTGTCTCTAACTCCTCCAAGACTAAACTAGAAGTCATATTTGGATTTGATCCAAGGTTTGTGTCTCGTATCTGTTACTTTTATTAAGAATTGGTCAAATTGGACTCACATATTACACGTAATGCCCATTATAAGAAGCCCACTATATATTCGTAAGTCCAAATTTATGTTATAAGGTCTAAAGTACATGATGCGCCAAAAAGCGTTGATGCATGCCTAAGCTGATGCGTGTGTTCGCAACGCATTAGGGTGTCTGATGTTTAATGTGATATTTGATAAATTTGATTAATCCACATTAAACAAAAGCAAACATCTATTGAAACTGAGACATACTTTTGAACTTATTGATGCCCTTGATTGTAAAATTCTTTTAAAAATTATAGATGTCTTGCGGTTTTGGTAGAGCACCATATTCATTCAGAATTTCTTTACAACTTTTGAAACATAATGGCAATCAGATGGTATGCCGAAGGGTACCCCTAAGATTAAGGCTATGTTTGGCAAGAGGCTTATAGGGGCTTATCGGGGCTTGGGCTTTTAAAATAAGCCGGCTTATAAAATAAGTCTCGTTTGTCACACAGGCTTATGGAGGCTAATGGCTTATAAAATAAGCCACAAGCCTCCATAAGCCTAAGCCCATAAAATGGGGCTTATAGGGGCTTATGAATAGTTAAATTACTTAAATACCTTTAAAAATATAATGAATTATCACGTAAAAGCTGAAAATATATGTGAATTTTATTTGATGTATTTTTATGTGATTTTACATTAATAAGCTTCAGCTCCAACTAATTCGCCAAACAGCTTTATAAAAATATCTTCAACTTTCGGCTTATGATATAAGCCCCAGCCCCAGCCTTAGCCCCATCCCATTGCGCCAAACATACCCTAAATCACAACAACAATACCCGAGGGTAGACAGTCACACCCCCTAAGATTAAATGATTAAAATAATATTGCAAACCACTAGCAGGAATTTCAACTTTTCTCATCACAAGCCCACGGTTAACATGGCAATTTTTAGAAAGAAGTTTATCAAATGCTGAGACCTTGGTTAGAAATTGACTAGGATTTCTTTTTGGTGTATAATTCTAGGTGTAGGAATTTTCATTTGGAATTTAGCTTTAATTCTTTAAAAGATCATGACTTTATTCCAATGAAAACCTGAAACAATAAGAGACAAAATCTTTATTGTAAAGCACTCGAATTGAAACAGACTCATAGTTGAAATGACAAAGTTATCTCTCCAGTGAATATTTCTGTACAAAAGTTAGAAGCTGGCTTGTCAAAAATACTGTGGTCAACAAAATCTGTATCCTAACAGATTGCAAAATCAGCATGGTAGAATATATCTTAATAACAACCTATTTACTAATAATTAAGAAACATAAGAAAATACCAATTTCCGTTCAACAAGAAAGCTGGTGCAGGCAATTAAGTTTTCAGTCTGAAGGCCAATCTTCTCGGCATCCCCATCAAAAACATATTTTTGCAATGACTCAGCAGTTCCAGCACATAGAAATGTTCTCTCACTAGCATTATCAAGTATGCTAAACAATTCCTGGGAAGTAATCGAAAGCCTTGATGGACTACCTTGGATGATATCCTGCAAATGATTATAAAAGAACAAGATATAACATTAAATGAAAAGATACTAGTAATTAAAAAAAGAGAGAGCATGTGAGGGTAAGAAATATAAAAGCCTTTAAGAAACATATTACCACAAGATCAGAGCCAGCCTTCACATAAACTTGAGGAAAAAATATATAAGCTGCTTTCCGCAGATTTGCTGAAAGATTCCAAACTATGGAAGAACCTGTAACTTTCTACAAGGAAAGAACAATTAGAAACTCTGCTTAGGAAACATTGAAAGTTTATACTCCAAAACTGGGAATAGTCTTATCTATAAAGTTAGGAAGGCAGACTAAAAAGGTAAATCTGTACAATAGGATTGATTATAGAAGAAATGGAAATGCAGAGAATTAATATGAGTGCATTTCAATATTTGAGGCGGTGTTCAGATGTTTTTTAGAAAAGTTATTATGATATATTGAATACTTAGAATTAGTTAATCAGTAATAATAATAGTGTTTAGAGGTGTTTAATTTGTGATAATCAGATAATCCTGTGTTTGTGGTTTAGAAAATTCTAATTATTCAAGGTATTAATTCATAAAATGACCACCAAAGGGCGTTGTGTGAAAGAAAAATAATAATAATAAATTTATAAAATGGAAATAGAAGTCTTTAAAAAAAAAAAAAAAAAAAAAAAAAAAAAAAAAAANGCTCTTACCTTGTCCCAAAATGCTCCAAGTAAATCTCTATACTTCTGAGGATCCTAAACAATGAAAGTGAAGGCTACCATATTAGAACATATATTCATGTAGGCGACGGAAAATGGTACTATGGACCCAAGTTCTAAAAACTATAACAACAATGGTTGATTAATCAACATTGTAGGGATAGTATAGATACATATAAATTGGGATATAATATTACACATAGTAGGTTTAAATTAAAATAAGAAAACCTTATGGAAGTTCATAGACCGGCGATGCACCCGTTTATGTCTCCGATAGTTGATTGTTGAAGAGAATTCGCGGGAACACTTATCACATTTCTGCATCTGAACCTTCTTAGGAGCAAGCAAGGGCCACCCAGGAAACTCTGCACAAGGAAAGCACTGTCTAGTTAATGCCAGACCATACTCCAGTCAACTTTTTGAAACACTAACAGACTATAGGACATCTGCAAAAAGGAGCACTCTCAACTTGACAATTAAACAAAACACGCTGCCTTTACTTCAACTTTTTAAGGTGTGTAACTTTAGAGAATTATTCTTCTTTGTCTACCTAAGCACCTTAGCCCCATTAGGTTCGAACGCTCATGAATCCAGGCTACTCATATGCAATTATTTTTACATTCCCACATTTGTATCCAGATAACTTTGGACATTAATAAGATTCAAGGATACCTTGTTGATCCATATCATGAAGTAATTGTATCCACTGCAAAGGGCTGTCTCCTGTCCTTGATAACGAAAATAAAGGCTCTTTTCCAACGGCTTGTCTGATGAAAGTACCCAATGAATCGCATCCATCATCAACTTTCATTGCATCTGTAGAATTGGTGCCTAGAAGTTTCATAACAGGCATCTATGCTAAGAAAATTCAATATCCTCCAGAATAACCTGCACAAAGTGAATTACAATAGCAGTGTTTCAGTTATATCTAGTCATTATTACAATGGTCAATGGGAAAGAAAATGTTGGATGAAACACAAATTATATGAGCATGCAATTTAACCAGGGGTAACAATCATCTTCAGATTCTGGCACATCAATTTGAGTTTTATGAAGTAACTTTCTTACTGAGGCAGTATTTATTTTATTTTTTTTAACAAAAAGAGTGCTCAAGTTACGCACATGATTTCCAGAAGATGCAAGTGTATACATGTGATATGTAAATATACAAATACAGGTATACATATAATCGACTTGAGGAAGAAATAAGAATAATTTGCATCAATAAATGTCAAAATTTAACAACATTAAATATTAGAGCACCATATTGCTAATTTCATATCAATATCAGCAAATACGCAATACAAAATAGACTTTACCAAAACAAATTTGTTAACAACTACTTAGTTGCAAAATAATGGGGATGGTGCAAGAAAACGAAAGTTGCAAAACAAAGGTGAAGGGAGGAATAGCCTTATCTGAGGCTAGACAAAGAGGCTGAATTGGTACATAGAGTTTAGCAGCGGGAATACCATATTTCTTTTTTTCTTTTTCGGTTTTTAGAGTGTCAATGCATTATTCACCTGGCTGATTTAAAAGGTAAATCTTTCCCCTTTTATCTAACTATAGGCTTACCAATGAAAACAAACACAATATACCTCTCTACATAATCAACTTAGGATGAGATAATTTGTTCCTTTAACACAATAGCAGCCATATGTTTGACATGTCCTGAAAAGCTTTATCATACAACCACTATATGCTTAAAATTTAAATCTAGAGTTCTGAGCTTATACGCCGATGTGGGAAACTCATCGAAAAAGCTTAATGACTCGATCTAACTAAAAGTAAATTGGAAATCTAGAACTGCTTGCGTTAACCTTTAATTCCATCAATGTAGTTCAAAAAGTTACTGAAAACAAAAAGGAACAACACAGTGCCAACAACAACATGCTTCACTAGTAATGAATGCGCAGATGCGCTTACCATATTTATTTAGAACTGAACAGAATTATGTCAACAAACATGTCTGAAATCTGAACTCCTAAAGACTATAACCTCATTGACTATTGAAGTGTGAGTGTGTGACATGATTTTCCTATCAGATATAATGTCCAAATATACTCCCGAGTCCTGATTCCTGAAACTTAAATGCCAGATTCTACTAAATAGAAACATCCTAATTTCGACATTGGGCCAAACTCGCAATAACTAACCTCGTGAATGCCTATTAAAAATCTTCTTCATAACACAAACTCGAATAAAGTAACAATTGAAAATGCTTTATTATAAACCTTAACGAAATACTATTATGTTTGCACTATTCTCTAATATAACTACAATACGACATCTTACCTTTAATTTCATTACCATGCCCAAAAAGGTACTTAGAACAAAACATAACAACGTCCAAATACAAGCATTCTTCGATAGTACAGTATTAAATACACTCACCATTTTCATTAAAAACTAGGGCATATTGTACCATAATGTATTTAACTTTAACAATATTACTATTGTATGTAGTCAACATTGAAATTTCCTATTGTATACACAGATTTTGATTTTTGTTATGTTCTATGCATTCGAACCATTTAAAATTGCACCACCTTGTATCCAAATTTACCATAAAGTCCTATTGTATGTAGTCAAATCACACACAATAAGTCAAAAAACGAGTTTAATACATAAAATAGGTCATTTTCTAGTTGACACATACAATAGTAATTTTGTTATAGTAGGATACATTTTGCCATTTTGGTGCAATTTTCCCTTAAAACTAAACAATAATATATATATCAACAAACATGTCCAAACACCTAAAACAGGAACAAAAATGACTATCGCTGTATCACCTCATAGATTACTGACATGTAACATGTTTTTTTCTAAATAAACTACCTCATTAAGCATTAGATATCCATATGTACTCCTCAATCCTAAAACTTAGACACCAAATTAAACCAAATTCAAAACTACCTATTTTTAGATGTTGAACCAAAACTCCAAGCACTAAGCTAATGAATATGAAACTCATCTTAATAGACACATACTGAGCATAAAGTAACAATTAGAAACACTCTATCATAAAACTTAACAAACAGACTATTATGCGTGCACTATTCTCTAATAAAACTAAAAGTATATACAACATCTTGTACAGTTTGCTTCGACCTTAAATTCCATCACTGTTGCCAAAAAAGTACTAAAAACAAAAAGAAACAACATGGTACCAATAACAACGTCCGGTTACAAGGATGCTAAAATAGTAACGAACACGCTCAATTTTTTATTTAAAGCTGAACAGCATTATACCAACAAACAAGTCTAAACTCCTATAACAGTCACTTGAAGGAACAAAAAAGAAAACTATCATGAATCACCTAATTAACTACTAAATGTTATACCAAAAAGTGCCTAAATTAAGCATTGTAATGTCCAAATGTACTGTCCCCGTATTTATTCAAAACTGAACTATACATCACTTCACTAGCTACCCAAATGCGACACGCATTTTCTACCAAAACTGCCTACATTGAGCACCATACCTCCAAATCAACAACACCACCCAATCCCGCCGGAGCAAGGTACGCACCATATGTCCAAATGTAATCCTAATTCCTGAAACTACAATGCCAAAACTTGAATAATAACATATATTACTAAAAGTATATTGGAAATCTTAAATTGCCTGCTTTAACCTTGAATTCCATCAATGTTGCCCAAGAAGGTACTGAAAACAAAAAGGAACAACACAGTGCCAATAACAACATGCTTCGATAGTAATGAATATACTTGCCGTATTCATTTGAAACTGAACAGAATTATATCAACAAACATGGGTAAAGTCTAAACTCCCAAAGACTGTAGCCTCATTGACTACTCAAGTGTGAGCATGTGACATGATTTTCCTATCTAAAGTACCAAAATTGTGCAATATAATGTCCAGATATACTCCTGAGTCCTGTTCGTGAAACTTGAATGCCAAATTCTACGAAAGAGAAACATCCTAATTTCGACATTGGGTCAAACTCCCAATTACTAACCTCGCCAATACCGACTAAAAATCTTCTTAATAGACATATACTCGAATAAAGTAACAATTGAAAATGCTTAAAAATAAACCTTAATGTAATACTCTTACACTTTCACTATTCTCTGGTATAACAACAATACGACATATTGGACAGTTGGTTCAACCTCTAATTCCATTACTATGCCCAAAAAGGTACTTAAAACAAAACATAACAACATCTGAATACTAGCACGCTTCGATAGTACAGTAATAAATACACTCGCCGATTTCAATAAAAATTAGGGCAAATTGCACCGTAATGTATTACTCCGTAACTTTATTGTAATGTAGTTAACATTAAAATTACCTATTGTATGTACGGAACTTATAAGGAAAATTTTAAGTTGACTACATTCAATAGTAATTTTGGTATAGTTGGATACACTATGGTACAATTTTCCCTAAAAACTAAACAGCAATATACATACATGTTGAAACACCTAAAACAGTTACTTTACATAACTAAAACAAAAGGACTATCCTTGTATCACCTCATAGGGTACTGCAATGTAACATGATTTGTCTAATAAAACTACCTGCATTGAGCATTAAATGTCCATATGTACTCCTCAATCCTAAAACTTAGACGCCAAATTCGACCTAAATAAAAACTACTTAATATTAGATGTTGAACCAAACTCCCAAGCACTAAGCTCATGAATATGAAACCCAGCTTAGTAGATACACACTCAGCATAAAGTAACAATTAGCAGCACTTGAACATAACCTTTAACAAAACAGTCAATTATGTGTGTGCCATTATCTAATATATCTAAAAGTAAAAGGTACTGAAAGCAACATGAAACAACACCATACCAATAACAACATCCTGTTACAAGGATGATTCAGTGGTAATGACTCAACACTTTCATTCGGAACTGAACAGCATTATACCAACAAACATGTCTAACGCCTATAGCAGTCACTTTACAGATCAAGAAAAGACTATCACCTCATTGACAACTCAAATGTGGCAAGCAATTTTTTTACCAAAAAGTGCCTACATTAAGCATTGAAAGTACTCCTGTTTCCTGAAACTTAAATCGCCGAATTCAACTAAATAAAACAGCCTAACTTGTAAATACCAGGACGCTATAATGGTAATGAATACACTCCCCATTTTCATTAGAAATGTGAATATCAACATTTAATTCCATCAATGTTGCCCAACAAGGTACTGAAAACATAAAGGAACAACACAGTGCTAATAACAACATGCTTCGATAGTAATGAATAGACTTGCCATAAACAGAAGTATATCAACAAACATGTCTAAAGTCTAGACTTCTAAAGTCTATAACTTCATTGACTACTAAAGTCTGAGTGTGTAACATGATTTTCCTATCTAAAGTACCAAAATTGTGCAATAAAATGTCCAAAACTCCAAATATATTCTTGAGTCCTGATTCCAGGAACTTAAATGCCACATTCTACTAATTAGAAACATCTTAATTTTGACGGTGGGCCAAACTCCCAATTACCAACCTCGTAAATGCCGATTTAAACTTCTTAACAGACACATACCAGAATAAAGTAACAATTGGAAATGCTTAGAAATAAACCTCAACCTAATACTCTTATGCTTGCACTATTATCTGGTATAACTACAATACGACATCTTGAACAGTTGGCTCGAACTCTAATTCCATTACTATTCCCAAAAAGGTACTTAAAAGAAAACATAACAACGTCCGAATACAAGCGTGCTTCAATCGTACAGTAATAAATACACTCGCCATTTTCTTAAAAAACTACGGCAAAGCGCACCATAATGTACTTAACTTTACCAAAATTATGTAGTCAACTTTCATAATTTAAAGTTGACCACATATGATGGTAATTTTGGGTATTGTTGGATACATTTTGGTCCAATCTGCCCTAAAAACTGTACAACAATATATTATATCAACAAACATGTCTAGACACCTAAAACAGTTACTTTACAGAAGAAGAAAAAAACGGGACTGTCGCCATATCACTATCAAAAGTACCTACATTGAGCATTACGTGTCCAAATGTACTCCTGATTCCTAAAACTTAGACACCGAATTCAACCTAAATAAAAACAACCTAATTCTAAATGTTGAACAAAACTCACAAGCACTAACCTAACGAATATGAAACTCGCTTAATAGACACATAACACAAACTCAGCATAAAGAACAATTAGTAACATAACCCTAACGTAGTGTTTGGTACGTTGTAATCAAAGGGGGAATGGA
Organism: Artemisia annua; assembly: GCA_014162995.1. Taxonomy (NCBI): domain Eukaryota; kingdom Viridiplantae; phylum Streptophyta; class Magnoliopsida; order Asterales; family Asteraceae; genus Artemisia; species Artemisia annua. The sequence goes on along the minus strand of LBNU01004796.1, from coordinate 52,770 downwards.
AAGGATGATTATGTTGGAATGATAAAATGTTGTTTGCTTACATATATGGAATGTAATGGTTCATTACAAGGAATGACCCATTACAGCAAAATCATTCCCTAGGCCCCCCTTGCTTTTTTTTCATTACATCCGTAATGAAATCAAAATTACATAAAACTCCATCAATAATTAACCATATTAAATAAACTTTCTATCATTAATGGGGGCATTCTAGTCTTTCTATTATTATTCCATTACGTCTTATTAAACAAACCAAACATGATTAATAATTGTAATGAATAATTACATTACACTATTTATTCCATTACGTCGTTTATTCCATTTCATTACGTGTGCGCCATTATCTAATATAACTAAAAGTAAATACAACATCTTGTACAGTTTGATTCGACTTTTGATTTCATCACTATTGGTAAAAAGGTACTGACAAAAAAATGAAACAACGTAGTACCAATAACAATGTCTAAATGCCTATAACAGTCAGTTTACGCCACAAAAAATTAGACTATCACCCCATTGACTACTGAAATGTGACAAGCAAATTTTTTACCAAAAACTTCCTACATTAAGCATTGAAACGTCCAAACGTACTCCTGTTTCTGGAAACTTAAATCACCGAATTCAGCAATAAAACAACCTAACTTCTAATTCACCAGGACGCTTCCAGAGTAATAAATACACTACCATTTTCCTCCCTAACTGAAACAGCTATATACGAACAAACATCTCAGACATGTCTAAACTCCTAAAACAATTACTCTAACAAACAAAAAAGTCTATCACCTCGTTAACTACCAAAACGTCACACGCATTGAGCACCAGATGTCCACACGTACAACAAATTCCTTTCACTTTAACGCCGAAACTCGACTAAACGAAAACACCTTAATTTCGACATCCGAACCTAACTCCCAACCACTAACCTAACGAAAACCGATTACGCAACTACAACTCGCAACGTCTCCTACACCTTATAGGCAACATAATCAGTCTAACAACCTATAAACATTAGTTTAAGCATAATTAATTAATTAATCAGATTATAAACGAAACATGTAAACACAAAATGTGACGAATTAAGCAAATCGAATAGAAGAGCGTGAATGATGTAATGTTATGTGAGAGTGTGTGTGGTTACGTACCGGTGTATGTGTTAGTTGAGATCGCCGGTACGGAGATATGATTGGTTGCGATTGATGGTGGTGACTGTGTAAATTGAAATGAAATTGTGTACACTTTTTATATTATAAAATAAAAAATAAAATAAAATAAAAAATGTTGAGGATGCAAAATAAGTTTTTAGTTACACGTACTAATTTAGTACAAAATTACTATTCTATTGCCGCCGAAGCGTTTCTTTGGTTTATTACATCCCTTAGATCAAAAGAAGAATTAATCTGAACCATTCAAATTCATTAATTATCTTTTGCAACTAAATTGAGATAATAACGGAAGCATTGGAACATGATAAGTGCATATGCTTGATTACTAGAAGAAGTATAAAATATTCTTAACATTTTAATTTGAATATTAGACGCATGCAACTATGTATATACGAACAAGAAAACACTCCTTATCCTTGACTATTGACTAACAAAGCCTCCAAACTAAATCCCTAACAATTCTCAATATTCTTGCCGTATAGCCATGTGATGACTTATTTTAATTTTGTAAATTGAAATTCAATCCATTTCTTTCTGACGGAAAACACACCATTATTACTCATTCTCAAGATTCAAAGAACTACTACTATACAACAAAATGAAGGTATGAGTACAATGCAATCTATTTCATCCATCATATTTCAAAGTGGTGATGTTAAATCTTGCATTTCTTATATTTATACGGATGGACAATTAAAATTTAACGTGCTCATTAACGAAGTCAAAACGAGTTAACTGAAGTAGTGAAAATGAATCTCAGTGAATTATTCAAAAATTGATTTTTTTTATAACACGTTTCAACATCTTACCTCATAGTTTTATATTTTTATGATCTAATATTTTCTATTCATTTCTTTAAATAGCAAGTCGGGAACAATGTGGATATGGGAATTAATTCGTTGTTGATGAGGTAACATTCTTTTTAACTTTATTGGTTTCGCATCTCAAAAAATAATCATATTCTCAATATTTGTTTGAAGGCTAATATAGTTTTCCTTTCTTTGAACATTAGCCCGACCACAAACGATGAACTGGATACCCATTCATCCTTGATGAGGTGATCCTTTTTTTACTATGTATAACTTTTCTTCATTGTCTGACTCATTTTATATCCTTTGCACTAAAAGCTAATAATTTGTTTTAGTTGTACCACACCTCTAAGAAAACGAAAAAGGGTGGTAAAATTTATTGACATGGAAATGAGACAATGTTATTGAAAATGAAAGATGGAATGATATACTCTAAATGATATTCTAGAGAAAGATACAAAATTGACAAACAATTAATGTATTATTTAGTTCTAAATCAAATATAACCTCATACATGTCTTGTGGGTTGACTATTCTTATTTATATGTAGGATAGAAAACGGAATTGGAAGATGTTTTCTCAGCGGAGGCCGGAGAAGAAAGAGAAACCAAGTTTTCAGAATTTATATTATACACTCTAAACAAGTTTCTCAATATATTTTATAAATTATTGCATCGTTGTACCCGGGCAACGCACGGGTATTGTACTAGTATTTTTTGGTTCCCCGGTCAACTTTTAACTAAATCTCCAAAATAGTCATGCGCGACTACTCAACTCCGCAGCTTCACCCAAAACGCGACACGTGTCCTTATGCAAGTATAGTTAGTTACTTATAATGGGCCCACATAACTACCGAAATTACTCAACCGGCGGCTACTCGACTTACATTATTCACGTGCAAAAAGTACATGGGGAAAGTAAAAAAAAAAATCTTGGAAAAGAACAAAAAGGATAACCTTAATATTTTGGTTAGCCTCCCACTCAAAATCAAAAGTAACCTCGGGAACTAAAAACACACACCAAAACACACACATGGAATAACACTCTCAGTTTTTAGTCATCTTCTCCGGTAACTCACACCCATTAGTAATCTTCTCCGGTAACTCACACCGATTATGCACAGATCCGACACAGCGATCCGACACAGCAAACACCGGTAACTATTGAGTTCCATTATTTGACTTTGTGTTATGCGATACCTTTAGTAGCACCAAACATGATATACTTCCGCTAAACCAGTTTTGGGGTTACAACCCGACCCGACCTGGACCCGAACCCGAATAAGGATAATCGGGTCGGGTTACTCGGGCTTCAAAATCTAACTAGGGTCAATCGGGTCAACGCGATCAACGGAATATGAACTAGGGTCGGGGTGGCCAACTCGGGTTCGGTCAACCGACTGACCCGACTTTTTTTTTTTTTTTTTTTTTTTTTTTTTTTTAAATCTTTATTCAAAGCCTCAAGTAAATTAAATTTCCATGTAGTATAGTTTTTAGTGTTGTATTAAGTAAATGATTTATTAGTAGTAAATGTATATATTTCTTAGACTTTTCTCAGTAGTAATGTTTGAATTATATGTGCATGGAAAGGCCTGTTGTTGTTCCTCTACTGTCTCTCGCATGTCTGATAATATAAAAATAGGAAACTATAAATGTTTTAGACCCGAACCCGACTAACCCGAGTTCAAATAGTGGCGGTTCGGTATGTTATTTTGACCTCGACCCGCTTGGACCTGACCCGACCAACCCGACCCGATTAACACCCTATTATGGAACATGGAAAGTGGGTGGATAAATTCAAATGCATGCATGGTTTTTCGTTGACTTATATCTCCTAGTACACTTTAAAATATGAAAAAATATGTTAATAGTAAGAATAATGACTACTTGTCTACAAACCATGTCTCCTTATTCCTGGTCGCAAATCATGTCTGCATTATTTGTGTCTGCTATTTTGTTGCATATCTAGTCTTTGTATTAGGATTTTGGATATATAATGTTAGTCTGTTGTTATTTTGTCTTTGATTTGTTTTGTTAATTTAGAATATCGCGAGGTCTACGCTAGAAGCAAACTCAATACTTTCCGTTAATCAAAGACAGACTAGTTTGACCTTGTTATTGTTTAGGTACATGTTCGGGCCGTGGCTTGGGATTGATTTATGTGACAATAAGGAGGATTTACCATTATTATCTTGAGAAGCAAGTCTTATTGATAAAATCACTATGATTGCCACTCATATATAAGCTAATGACATTCCTTCATGTTTGGTCGGGTTGAATTTGCATCTATAACTGAATTTAAGTTGGATTGTCATACGTAAGTTTAGGACGGGGTGATATCATTCGTGTTATTCGAGATGGACGCGCTCTAGACATCTCTCACTCCTTTCTTTCT
>LBNU01004796.1:35087-47498 GCA_014162995.1 Artemisia annua | reverse complement strand
GGTTTTACCTTAACCGTTTAATTGAAATTTCATATTCAAAAGGATTTCGTTTACAGTATTCCAAAAACAGTGTGGAAATATAAGCCTATAAAAGAAATAAAGCGGTCCCAAATACAAGATTAGGGTTTTGATTCTTATTTTTAAGGTTATCTTTGTGCTGTAAATAAATGTGTTGGAAAATACTTTTTTAGTTATCTTTGTGCTGTAAATAGTTGTAAACAATGCTTGATAATTTGTATTTTTTTTATATATAGGGGTGTTTTAATGACTATATTTTAATAGCAATAATGTTGTTTGATAGAATTTTGGTCTTAAAATGACACCACGCTTGTTTTTGTTGTACAATATGTTTACTTTGTTGTAATTCTGAAAATTAGGTGTATTAAAGTGTTGTAAACCATGCATTATTTCTTGTAAATCTGAAAATTTTAGAGAGAGAGTGCTCCATGTATTATATCTACCTATTATATAAGTAGAAGCAATTTTGTTTGTAGAGCCTTGAGAGGGTGCCACATAAGCACACCAACAAATGACACCTCAGCTTGTTGTCGAAGGAACTCAAAAGTCTTGACCCAACTTTGTAGAAAATCAAAGGTGTATCAAGGAAGGTACTTAAAAGTCTTCCCAACTGTTGAAGGAAATCAATCAAGGTACTCAAAAGACTTTCCCAGCATGTAGACCCATACCTTGCCCATTCATTTTCAATTTCACTCGTACGTCATGATCATAATATAAAATTATAAATACAACACTGTTGTTTTTGTTCTTCATCCAAAGGCTTTTTTTCCATTGTAATTCATGAAACCTCCTCGATAAAATGGTATTTTAACTTTTTCTCCGTATGAATTTAGGATATACTAATTTCGTAGATGTTGGTATTTATCTACTTTCTTATCAGGTATCAAAGACATGCATGCATATATGATTAAGCTGTGAAATTTATTTGCTCATAAAAAAAGTGGAGTGTATTTTCATGTCAATGTGCTCAACTGCTCACAGACTTAAATTGTGGCATGGTGCTTTAGGATATAGACAATATAATATGTAGATAGTTCATATGTTAGAGAAAGCCATATATTTTCAATAAGCTTACATTTGTTTGTTTTAAGGTGATTGTTTCGATCTTTCTCTAATATATTTTGTCTTGAAGTTGTAGTACTACGTACTAGAGAGTTTTAACCTGATTTTGTTAGCTTTGTTTATCTTTTGATATGCAAATTATAAGGACGCAAAGGTAAGAATGTATTATCACTATAGAGGTATCAATATTGCAAGTTCTTTCATACATTTATTATTTTTGCAACTATGATATGTATGTAAGTTTTGTTATTTTCTTGCAGCTTATAGTGTTATGGTATATAACTTAGATTTGATTTTTTTTTTTCTCGTTTTTGTATTTTCAGCTCATGATGACTCAACGGTGTGATGCATGGTGTCGTTAAAAGAGCTTGAGATACGTGAGTAGTTGAGTGGTCTTAGCTAACGATGAGCTATAAGCTGTTACCTTTGACGGTGGTCTGTGGTCAAGTAGCCAAGCAAAAAAGATGAAGTTATGGCACTTGTGGACGTGATTTTGGTTAGCAAATTAAGGACACGAAAGTAATTTTTTGTTATTATCAATGAGTAACTATTCATGATAATCAAATCCAATGAAGTTAGTTATTCACAAGTAAAATACATTTGTATTCTTAATTGGTTATCTTTTTCTTTGTATTTAATGCTTTCGGCATTTGGTGTATAAGCTATACAAAATATATTGTAAAAAGTTGCAGTCATATTGTCTGATGTAATTTTTTGTCAATATTTTATACTAGATTGTTTTTGTAAAGCAAAAAATTATTGAACTTGTAATATACTTTTGATAAAAACGAATTGTCAATAATGTAGAATACATGTACTACTTTGGAGGGGGAAGTGAGAATGAGAGGTATACGATGCTGTAGAAAATGTTTGTAAAAAGGATAGGTGTTCCTTATTTAAAGGATGGCACATGACCTATGCGCCGGTGAATGTATCATTATAGCTATCAGTAAGTACAAAGTCTAAATTAGACATGTGGTTATCTAAAAACAATAAATAAAAAATACGATACACAACTAACTTAAAAAGAAAACCTTACATAACTGTCAATTGAAAGAAGAAAAGCGAAGTGTTAGACTTATTTATCATCATGTACAACAATAGTTATGAAATCAAGTGTGATTGCTTTAAATGTTTACACATGATAAATTCTAAAGAGTTGACACGTTAGGAAATTAGAAGATAATGATCTTATATGATATAATGAGATCAGCTATGTCGAATTTATGACCGTACCATACTTTTTTTTTAATTTAATATCTTGTTTATTTTCAACTATCTAATACCCTACTGCGTTACATCAGATAATAATTGTTGATGCATAATCTGGCGCGGACTGGATTCGACGACTCTCCTTGGGCCTTTAGTCGTCTTCTCGAGCCCTGAGTAGACCTGTCAACAAAGAGAACCCGTTAGGAGTGGACCCGAGGCCATAGCCCTGGGATCCACCTCCGACGGTCAAGTTAGTATCGGTGCGATATTGCTTATGAGAATTAGGTTTAGGGTAACCTGTTCTGTTCTGTTGTGAAGAGAATCCCAGCCCTATATTTATAAGACACGGATTAGGGTTTAGGCGTAGAGTGGGCCGCTGTCTGCCGGGCCTGGCCCATTCCTGGCCCAGTCCGGACCATACGTCCACAAGCCCCCCAAGTCTAGTGTGACATAGTGCATGACTATGTTATGCTAGACTTAAGTTCTGTTCATGGCCGCGTAGGCCCAATCAACCATGACGGCATGGCCCATGTGTGCGCATCTCAGGTGTGCACATGGGACGGACCATACTGCGCAGCCCAAATGCGACAGTGCGCACTGGGATTGCGATTGTGATTGTCTCACAATGGTGAAGGTGGATCTCGTATGCTGCATCCTGGGTAAGGGCGTACCTTTTGTACCAGTAGCGATGCAACATGGTGCGACAGAAGACGTGCTTCTGTGGCAGAAGTGCGCGTTGTCCGCGACAAAAGTGCGCGCGGTGCGCGACAAAAGTGCGCGTTGTCCGCGACAAAAATGCGCGCTGTGCGCGTCAAAAGTGCGCGCTGTGCGCGAACATTACATCCACCTTTACAAGCGACAGAGGACGTCTCCCCTGCGGTAAGGTGGTGCGAATATTTAAATCCGTCTTTGTACCGGGCTTGCAATACCTCTTACGTACGATCTGCTTCCAAATATTCCTGCGTGACGCGTACGGAAACAGTAGTAGGATATACCCTGGTAGCCCCCCAAGTTTGATGGTGCTACTCGTGTAGGAGCATTAAACTTAGTTATTCAAATCCTGAAAAACACTTAATGCAAATATTAAAAGTATATGCCGCGAATCGCAACATATAAAACCTAATGAAGTAAAAGATTAATAGCGTGAAGCATAGTATAGCACATAGCATATAAGAGAAACTTTCGCTGTGCGAATTACACCTATCGTGAGGTTTTACAATTACATAAAAAAAAGTAGCGCGTAGCTAATCTGTGAACTCAGTGCGCTCATGGCGATTGATTGTTCTTTTTCTGTTTTATTATAATAAAAACAATGGCGCGGATGGACACACCGTGACCGCGACTAATAGTTTCAATTGCACGTACAGACGCAGATGGATGTATCGTGACCGCGTAGACTCTAACGTTTGTGGATGATCGCAGTTGACCACGGCTTTTGTCTGCGTGCGCTCATGGCGATTGACTAGCATCGTGGTGCCTGTATGTACCAGTGCGCTCATGGCGCCAATCTGCGAAGATGTCTGAACGCATGGCCTAACGCGGGTAGATTTATCGTGACTGCGTTGTTCGCGGCTAAAAGATAAAGTAGGTCCGATCGTGCGGACTTAGTGCGTTATAGGTAAAATCGTGTTTACCAAATTTAAAAGATTTACATAAAATCTTCTAAATATGTAAAAGATAATATATCTTATTATCAATTTAAAAGACATGCAATTTATTGGGATATGCAAAGAATGATCCGCAATTTATGGGCAATTTATGGAACGAACCATAAATTAATTTAAATAATCATAAAGCATGGAACAGACCATAAATTTATGGAGCGGATACACAAGTGATGTTAAAAACACACGATATTTATTGATTTAGAATTACCGACTTGAGGAATCGATTTCTGCTTTTCGGTAATATGAGAACACGAAACATAGTTTATTCGTGGTCCCACGGATGGCGCCACTTGTTGATGCATAATCTGGCGCGGACTGGATTCGACGACTCTCCTTGAGCCGTTAGTCGTCTTCTCGAGCCCTGAGTAGACCTGTCAACAAAGAGAACCCGTTAGGAGTGGACCCGAGGCCGTAGCCCCGGGATCCACCTCCGACGGTCAAGTTAGTATCGGTGCGATATGGCTTATGAGAATTAGGTTTAGGGTAACCTGTTCTGTTCTGTTGTGAAGAGAATCCCAGCCCTATATTTATAAGACATGGATTAGGGTTTAGGCGTAGAGTGGACCGCTGTCTGCCGGGCCTGGCCCATTCCTGGCCCAGTCCGGACCATACGTCTACAATAATCGTGATGTTTTTAACAGTCCTGGGCCGTGCTTAGCATGGCCATAAAACTTTACTAGTGTAGTATAGATAGCAACATGCATAAGTATTGTCTAAAAATGCATACGTGGTTACGTTTTTGGGTGTGATGATTACCTCATAACCTTTACCCCTACCTGGTACCAGCATCAAAATTATAGTATGTTTGGATCATGGTGGCTGTAAAAGTTAAGGTCACATGCTGATACACTTGGGTTGTACAACTGATTAACTGGAATATCAACTTTTTATCTACATCGGTATGTATCATTTATTGGTTTTCAAATTGGGTTGGGTAAAATGGGTGATTAAGGGCTTAAATGCTTAATCATTTTTTCTAGATAAATAACCAAGGACAAGATTATGGCATATTTTTTCACAATGAAGCTTATGAAGTTTTAAAAAGTTTTGAAAGTTTCATTGATGAAGCTGCAGTTCATGAAACTACACGAGGAAGAAACTCATAATGAAGCTACGGACGGCGATTTTTATAGATAAAATAGTGTTTTGATGTCATGCGAGTGCCATAAAAAAGAGTATATTAACTTCACTGTATTGTGTTTTCTTTTAATAAGTTGTCATTTATCTATTGCATCAAAACTATTAACCATGAATTATTTATCTTTTAGCATTATACATTTTTAGCGTATTAATTTTTACATAATGTTTGTACTACATTCTTATGTTAAATAATAAAACTTTAAGCTAGCCAGCCAACGGCCGGGCCTTAGGCTAGTATATAATAAAAGAAGGATTTTTTTGAAATGTGTACACATCATTTAATCTATGCTGGCACTCCATCCACGTCACTAAAGTCACCTCACCTATTCCACGTCATCTATTACATCTTGCTTTCTATAGCCATTTAGTGAAGTTCTTTGACTTTCTTATTTACTATCCCAATTCATATCTACTTTTACAAATTACTCCCTGTTGGTTATTCGCTGTCAATATCTCATATCATTTTCTCTCAATCAAATACATGGAATTGATTCTTCAACAACTCTGCCTTTCAATAGAAGATATGGTATACACTATACAGTCTAATTTTCGAAAGCCACTTTAGGGTTAAATTGGGTATTTTTTTAAAAAAATATATAGATCCTTCACTCTCACGACAATTTAAATTGCATGTCCTTCACTCTCATGGCAATTTAAGGTATGTTAAATTGGGTTTTTTTTCCTTTCTATTGATCAAACTCATAAACAGTGCAAAGTTTAGAACACAAGATTAGGGTTTTGATTCTTATTTTTAAGGTTAAGTTGCTAAAGGCTATTCATAAGGTTACATCTCTTCATCTCTTATTCTCTATTGTGTTCCTGTACAATGGCAAGCTTATGATGATTACTGTTTGTTTATAATTTAGAATATATACTTCAACTTTGATAAACTTAGTTGACAGTGTTTCAGGATAAATTTAATTGAAGGTTGAACAAAAGAGTTGACAAGTTAACTTGAAGGTGCTTCCCTATATTTGTATGTTTAAATGGTTTTGGAACATACCCGTCAAAAAATGAATTTATGCTTTCACTTCTTTGAGTCGTAGACGTTCCCGCCCAAAATATATCTTTTACAAATGTCGGCACCCAACGCCCTCGATCCTTGAACAAAGAGCATAACCACTCATTTTTTTCAAGACTATAATCCTCAATCATTTTGGACCACCCATCATCAAACTCTTGACATTCCACAGACTCGTACACAAGGGATTTTAGAGTATTCTTTATTGCTTTATATTATCCAAATCCTCTTAACTTTTCAGGGACCTTTTTCATGATATGCCAAAGGCAAAGACGATGATGAGATTATGGGAATATTTGTACCACCGCTCCTTGGATCGACCGACATGGATATGTTATTATTGCTTTAGGTGGATGCCCATTCATGCATTCTAACCATTGCTCAAATAACCATGCATACGTATCTATTTTCATGCCTTTGTCCTCGACAACTCAAACCTGTATCTAGTTATCATCACAAAAGACAAATGTGACCATCAACCTAGCAATAAAGGGTCTGGGAACGACCCTGGTAGCACAAGCACGGACCGGGGGGACTTAGGTACAAAAAGTCCAGCATCACATCATAGTGCATGATCTAATACTAGACTGGGGGGACTTGGTAGCTGATGAGACGAAAAATGTTACGTTTTTAGGGGTCAGTTTGAGTCCTAATTCGTATGTTTTTGGTTTGGATTTCACCCAAAGTCGTTTCTTTTCTCATTTTAGGTACTTTTGAAGGGAAAATCACAAAAGAAGCATTTTCGGGCGTTTTCGGAGTGAAAAAGTGCGGAAAACAACAAAAACCCAAAAGACCTTGAAGAGTACAGAAGGTGACGCCGTCACACTTTACAAGGTGACGCCGTCAGGAACAAGTGAAGTCCAGGATTGGAAAAATACTCGTGACGGGCCAGAGAGTTCGTAGTGCAATTTGGTGACGCCGTCAACCAAGGCCGTCAGATCTGGAACCAGCAATTATGACCACGTCAAGGAAGGCCGTCAGGAAACCCTAATCGCCGAGCTGACGACGTCACCTATTGGGCTGACGCCGTCAGCCCGCGTTTTCTATATATATAGAACGATTTTTCTTTATTTTGATATAACTTAAGAGAACCTAGTGGAACTTGAGTCGAATTTTGGAGTGGAGAACTTTAGGGTTAAACCCTAGTTCGTGTATTAGAGACCTTAGAGGGTATCCTAACCCCTCTAACTTGCATGTTTAATCCAAGATAAGTCTTTATTCATACAATATGTCTATGTGTTGTGTGATTTATGCTTGTACTTGTCTTTCTTTTAACATGCTAGGCTAATTTACTTTGTGTTTGCTTAGATCTAATGAAACCTAACTATTGATTATCATGTGATGTGTATGTTGTGATTGTATTTGGGTGAATGTTTCATCTACGTTAGACTAGAGAAAACTGGCTAATCTCCTATACGGTAACAAGCTTGAACGTCTTTAGAAACGTGAATCGTATGTGCGTTATCGATTTTAAGGTAGTATTTCATGCATAGGTTGCTATCGGTGAGCTCATGATAGGATGCTTGACGTATCGTCATAGAGTGAGGTAGGAACTTATAGAGTTAGGGAATTGAACGCACTCCCTACGACTTGTTAGGAATACACCCGTCATCCACGCAAACTCAACATACTAATTACATGGTAAAAGATAGTTAGGGAGTAATGAAATCTAAGTAAACACTACTCTCCACCACTGATTTTCTCAAAACCAAAAAAATACAAAAATATAAGTAGCTTAGAAGTAGATAACTTGGGTTAGTTGACTAGCAACTAATTCCGCCCTATCCTCCAAAACCAGAGATTTTACTGCTTTCATAAAATATAAAAATACAAAAAGAATCTTCCTCCACCCTTAGACCTAGATTAGAGTAGCCTTTAGCCTAACGAACACTATTCCCTGCGAGAGAACGATCAATCCCCCGGTACTTGCCACTACACTATACTACATCGGTCAGGTACACTGCCTGGTGGGGATTGCAAGCTTCTCGAGATCCCTCGAGAGGTAAAACGTAGTGCGTGTTGCAATCCACGCGCATCAAGTTTTTGGCGCCGCTGCCGGGGAATAGTTATTGTTTAGGTTAATTTTTATTCTTAATTAGGTCTACTCACTAGACTCCTTTCTAGTGAGATTTTGTTTTATTTTTCTAGGATTCTCTTTAGTCTATCTTTTTCTTCGTGTTTTTGTTCGTAACCGTTACCATCCGACATCATGGAAGGTGGTAACATCCTTGATCCCAACAACCTAATTCAACCAAACCCACCTCCTAGAGCCCGCACCTTAGGAGAGTACTCCCGACCTAGCCACCAAGGCTATCGAAACACCATTGAGCTCAACCAAGGAGCCAATGTGACACCCTTGAGATCCGACACCATCCGGTTGGTGCAAAGCGGATGCGCATTCCATGGGCTTCGTTCCGAAGACCCAAATCAACACCTTAAGGATTTCCTCAAAATCGTAGATTCCATAGACCTTAGTGTTGACACCCGAGAGACCACCCGACTACGCCTATTCCAATTCTCTCTACGTGACCAAGCTAGTCAATGGCTTGAGCGCTTACCCGCAGGATCCATCACCACTTGGGACGACCTAACCACTCTCTTCCTTGCCCAATTTTTCCCACCGGGGAGAACTAGCAAACTTAGGAGCGACATCTTGACGTTCCAACAACGTCAAGGCGAAACCCTTTATGAGGCATGGAGCCGATTCAAAGACCTACTTCACAAAGTCCCTCACCACGGCATAGAACTTTGGCTCCAGATTCAAATCTTTTATGATGGTGTTGATCACCAGACAAAAAGGGCCATAGACTACGCCGCCAATGGGAGATTGAGCAAACTTCACGTAGATAAGTGCTGGAAAGTCATTGAGGACTTAGCAAACTACGAAGAGGAAGAATGGGAAGATCCAATACTCCCAGAAAAGAGTACGCTCAATCACATCCATGCAACTCAGGAACAGCTATTTGAGAGCTTAACTAGGCAAGTGGATGAGTTGATGAAGGCTGAGGCATCCCGGGTTGAGACTGAGATAAATCCCGTAAGATGCGTAAACGCGGTCAGCAGGCGTGAGTTCCCTACACCATCGCGGCAAGAAGAATTCGAGGGAATAATGATCACCTTCATGAATAACCAGGAGAAGCAGATACAACAGCTAGAGAATCAGCTAAGAAATACCCACAGCACCTTCATGGACTTGGCCGATATCTTTATCACAAGGGTCAAGGAGAAGATTGTGGAGGAATCCAAACCCAAGAAAATCGAAAAGGTTTTTGAACTCTCAACTCTTTCTGAACCTCATAACGGGCAGGATAAGGAAGTTCCTTTTTCAAAACCGTACACCATAAGCTTCTCCCAATTCTTCAAACCCACTCGTGCAAAGGAAGATTCGCGATTCCACAAAATCTTTGTGGGAAGCGTGCTAACCACACCATATAACTTTCACGAAGTTAACAAAAGGTCCTTCGGCTTTAAACCTGGTGTACATCATACGTCATCTAAAGACAACCATAATCCAAACATCTCTCATGAGCAGCCTCTCCGCACGTGTGTCACTCGCCAAAAATGGGAGTATAACACAACCGGAACTCTGACCGACCATACTCTAAGCCACATCACACCTTGCGAGAGTAACAAAACATTTGACCCAGGCGGCATGTACTATGATGCTAGTTATTGAGGTTTGTAACCTTGATGAGGTGAATGCATAAAGTCCAGGGGGTCATTTGCAAGTTATATCAAAGTTCAAGGGTAATAACGTCTGACGGCGTCAAGAGATTAGGCGTGACGCCGTCACCTCGACCAGACAGCATATAATCTGTCACTTTCTCTCACTTTCAACATAAACCCCACACACCATATCCACCCCACTCTCACCCACGAGCCTCTCAAGCCCAAATCAGCGCGTTCCGTCTCCAATTCTTGCGTGGTAAGTGACTTTTATTCATCAATTTTGCTTCAATTTTCCATAGGATCAATCAATTTCGAAAACCCCTTTGTTTTTGGAACCCTAGGATAGATTCGTGCCTAAGACCCATAATGCCCTTGATTTGTGATGTTATTACAATAATTAGAGCATTGGGAATTAGGTGGTAAGGGGGGTCCATTCACTAGTCGGGTAGAAACGAAATTTTGAGCCACGATCCATGGACCAATTGCCCATTTTGCTGTTATGGGGGCGTTTGGTTTGAAGCCTATGATAAAATATTGGTCCTTTCCCTCGTAAATTCGAATTTTGAAACTCAGTAGGATCTGACGGCGTCACCCTTTGGGCGTGACGACGTCAGAACTGTCTGACTGCTTATCTAGGCTAGAAACATCATCTAACTCTTTTCCGTCACTCGTGCTTTGTTCCAGGAAATGAATAAAAGGCCAAGACCCAGCAGGGGAAGCTCCTCCAGGGCCCCACAACCGGAAAACTATGGAGAGACGGTCCATCAATGGAACGTCTTTTCAGAAGATGCATCCGCCATCCGCTACGCCCAACTTCTGGACCAAACAGTTGAGCGTGGCAATGTCATTGACTGGAACTTCCTTCGCGACAACAATCTGGAGCAGGGTTTTGTCCAGAGCTTCAGCACTGACGGGTTCACCGGTCCCCAGTGGGATCGGTTATTCAGGATGAGGGAGCCAGTTTATGATGAGCTGGTTCGTGAGCTCTTTGCTACTTTCAGGTTTGATGCTGCTGAGGCCCGGGAGGATATGGGCCATACCATGATCTATTTTCGGCTGGGGGGTGAGATGAGGAGTTGCTCGGTTATGGAGTTTGGTTGGAGGCTGGGGTTGTATGATCACAACGAGGCTAGACAGGGTGAGTTTATGACGAGGTTGCTGAATGGGGAGACCATGAGGAATGATCTTGCTTGTGTACAGTTCTGGCCCACCATTGGGGATGGGGTCTACACGAACACCACCAGAGCCTCCCAGATCAGGGACCCCCGAGTCCGTCTGATCCACAGGTGCCTCACCTTCAGTCTGTCAGGGCGCCACAGCTCCCATCACCGGGTCACATCTTCGGACCTCTTCTTCCTATACACCATCATCAACCCAGGTATTTACTGCAACATTCCTTATTGGGTTGCTATTCTGCTGAAGCATGGTGCAGGGACCAAGGACACCGATAGGATCTGTGGGGGCATGTTTGTCACCCGGCTGGCCAGGTCATATGGGATCTTGAGGCCAGAGATCTTGGACTATCTGAGCAGCTCCGGCTGCAGGACAGTTAAGTCCAAGTCTCTGAGACAGATGGAGGTGGTGACGGAGCTGGCTAGTGGGATGTGGATCTGGTTTGTCCCGGGAGGTGTTCAGGACGAGGAGGAGGATGAGGAGGAGCAGCAGCAGGAGCAGGAGCATGGGGGGTACGCGGTTGGTTCCGATGACTATTACCGGAACATGAGTCGGGGGGATTGGCAGGCTCATCAGGGAGCCTGGATGGGGCAGGTCGACACCTGGAGGACCAGGGTCGATGACAGGTTTGACTGGATGTATGATCACACGATTCGGCAGATGCAGCACCTATCCACACGTGATCAGTTGGACCCCCATTTGCAGATTGACCCTTTCCCTGGACGTGAGCAGGACTACCCTCCCTACGGGTACCATGGATACCTCCCTCCTGGCTATGATTACCGTTACGGTCCCCCTCCCCAGTGATTTGACTTGATTTGTTTTGTGATGTATTTGGATATTGTTTTCATGGATGTATTTCGATACTTTTGGATATCTGGTTTGTAATAGTTTAGGTGATGGCCTCTGTTGGCCTTGGGACAATTTATTTTCATGTGATGTAGGATCTGGCTTCTATAAAGCCTTGAACACTTATTTCCTCTTTGATATTTATGGTAGTTTATTCGATTTGTGAACCCATGTTTTGTGTGTCTGTGTGTTCATTTGTTTCCGTATGTAAATTATATTTCTTGTTATTGGTTCATGATTCAAACTAAATTGTGAAAATGCTTTATTTTGTTTTTAACTTCGTTTTAATCACATATAAAGGTAATTCGCATAAGCTAAGTGCAAGAGACATCCAAATCGGTTAATATAGAACGAATGAACATGAATCATAACAATGAAATTAATTTACATATTCGTACTTGTTAGAGTCAAATGCTTGTATCGAGTCATAAAGATTTTTTCTGCAGAATTCCCAGGAATTGAGCCAAAGGTTTTCCAAGAAATTTTCCGGAAACTCAACTTAAACTTTCTGTCAGAACACTCTGACGGCGTCAGGAGTTAAAACCTGACGACATCAGGTGCAAAAATCTGGAATTTATTTGTTGATTAAAGTTTACTAAC
>LBNU01004796.1:19129-33332 GCA_014162995.1 Artemisia annua | reverse complement strand
AAGAAGGTTTACCTCCTTGAGAAAAGGATGGAACCAGTCGAGGATGTGTACTTTTACACAAAAGATTGGGTACCTGCTAGTGAAAACTACAGTCAAGATGGGGTTTTAGTTGAAAAGAGGATTGAACAGGTTGAAAAGAAGCTTAAATGGCTGGAAAAGAGGATGCTAGGCCTTGAGTTTACGTGCTACTCGAAGGAAATGAAGGATGTTGCAAGTGAAGAGGATGTTAATAGTGAAGATGATGTGGTTAGTGTGTCAAGTGAAGAGGATGAAGCTGCTCCATTAAGATGCAAACCTTTCAGTTCAAAAGCTGCTCCAATAAGAGCCACACCTTCCACTTCAAAGATAATGAATGATCAACCGATCAAGTGTTTTGAAAAGTTGAAAGTAAAAACTGAAGACATGGATGATCAACCTAGCCAGTTTCCTGAAATGTTGCAAGTTAATTCAATTCCAAATGCTTCACATGGTCTGAAAAGACCAAGAGGCAGACCTCCCAAAAGAGCCAGACATTCCGGTTCAACTACTGCTGCTACTCCCAAAAGACCCAGAGGTATACCTCCTTCAACTAAAAAAACAGGTTCAACTGTTGCAGCTGCTCACAAAAGGCCCAGAGGTAGACCTCCTTCATTTAAAAAAAAACAGTTGGTCAAAGGAAAACATCTCCATCACAAGCTCCTTCAACTTCAACACGAATAGGCGAGAGGCCACCACCCATCACTGGAGTGATACTGGGTTTAAGTGCTCCTAAAGCTCAAGAGGTCGCCTCTACAAGGTCCTTCAGAAAGTCCATTGCATGGTTTTGAAGTTGACTTACTTGATGGTTGTTTTAGTTACATGGTTATAAACAATTTCTTTTGTTGGTCGATGTACCATTATGTAAGGGTTGGAAATGTTCCAAAATTTCCCTATTGTTGTTGGTGTATGGTACGTTTATAATTAACATATTAATCAACGAATATGAAATCTTGTAATTTTCAATGTATTTTTTTTGTAAGCTGACTTTTAAAAGTCAATTCAGCACTTGAGCATATTTTTGACTATTGGTTTATGGCTTATTTGGAGATGCATTTGCAGACCCCAATCACACATTCAAACAAGTTAGTTTGGAAATGCAATTGAATTAGCCAACATCTAGAAAATATGAGATTTTCATTAAGCATAACTAGGAAAAGTTGAAAACACATTATCTCAAACATTTTTGGTTCATACTGTTGGGAAACCTACTTTGTACTGTTTTGTGTATTTCCAATTTGTAGGCTAAATCTTAGTACGGGTCGGTTACGGTTGGTACCGTTTGGGACTATCATTTTGGTTCGCTTATATGTTTCACTAAATTGGGTAATTCATTATCTTACTTTACACAAAATTATCTTGAAGCGAAACATAACATTTATTAACTCGATCAAATCCAAACCCTAAGTTATATCTATATCAACTCAATTGGTTTTACCAACCACACATACTCTTCTTAACGACCATAACCCAGAACCCTAATCAAATTTTTATTTTTTTCAATCGTTATGGGGGTTTTGAAATTTTCTAACACACATAACATGGTTGCCTACTTACAGAAACCAGAGGGAAGTGAAGGGTTTCACCAGATAATTGATTTTCTCAATGCCAGTTACATAAGGTATGCTCTAACAAAGTATCCCACTATATATGTTTCTCAAATCAATCAGTTTTGGCGCACTGCTAGTGTCAAAACACTAGATAACGGAGAAAAAGAGTTAAGTGCTACAGTTGATGGCATAGTCATGGTAATTAGTGAGTCATCTGTTAGAAGGCATCTCCAACTACCAGATAATGGTGGTATTAGTTATTTGCCAGAGAAAGAAATTTTCCAACATCTTTCCTTTATGGGGTATGTGCCAGATTCTGATAAATTAACTTTTCAAAAACCATAATTTTCCCCTCAATGGAGATTTCTCATTCATACAATCCTGCATTGTTTAAGTTCAAAGAAAATAGCTTGGGAACAATTTAGTGGCAACATTGCAACTGCTATTATTTGCTTGGCCACAAAAAGGAAGTTTAACTTTTCAAAATTGATATTTGACGGTTTGGTGAAAAAAGTGAAAAGCAAATACAAATTTTATATGTACCCAAGATTTATTCAAATTTTCCTTAAAAAACACAACCTGGCACCTCACAAAAAAATCTATAAGGGTCCTGCCCTTAGGCAAAAGGTTTTTAGTAATATGAGGATGATTTTAAAGGGTTACAATGGGATAGAAGTACCACTCTTTTTATCAATGATTGTTCCACCAGTTGAGGGTGAAGGATCAACAACCCAATTTGCGTCCCATCACACACCCATAAGTGCTCCGTCCTCATCACACCCTCGTGTTACACAAGCATATTCGAGAAGAACCAGAAAGGAAGCCGTGTCAGGTAAACCCATGTCATCTACTCAAGGAAATGCAGCGGACGAGGATATGTCTGACAGAATGGTGAGGGCCGAAACAACTGTCTCAGGGATTGAAGCCGGGCATGCCAGTGGTAACATTGATAAGACCCAACCAATGGCAACATTTAATGATTCAAGTTCGCATGACTTTGCTTCACGTGATGTAAACCCCAGTCAACAGGATAGAATGGGGGATATGCCTTATGATTTGCCTCTCCCAAGAGCTACCCCAGTTGTAAGCGATGAAGTGACAATGAAATACAAAGACTTGGTGGATATTTGTGCAAAATTGTCCGAGAAAGTTGGTGCCTTGGAGACAGGCTTGAAAAAGACAAAGACACTATATGCTACTGCGTATACCAAGTTGATTCAAAAAGTAAAGAAGTTACGGGTAAAACTCAAGTCCAGTAAAAGTAAAGGAAAAGCAAACAATATGGAATCTGCTAGTTCAGAAGATGATTTGGAAGATCCGAACATGTCATTGCTACAAGAGGGTGCAGATAGTCATCGGAGGTTTGGTTATGAAGTGGGGTTTGATATGGATGTTAACGATGCTGCGGAAGATACTGGTGAACATATTACCACTGGTGGAGCATCTGTTAGTACTGGCAGTACTCAAAAAATTGTTGAAAGTGCTGTACAGACATTGGTAGATATCAGCGAGAATCCTATTAATGATCTACTAGAGAATTTAAAAAGTAAGCAGAATGCAAAGCAAACTGTTGCTAGAAAGAACAAACCTCAAATTGAAGCACAAATGCTGAGGACTATGAAGGAATATCTGAAGCATCAAGATAATTATACTGAAGCACAACTAAGAGGCAGATCCCCTGAAGATATTATACATCGATACAACATCGCTCGCAGGAAGAATGAGTTGTTTATTCCAATGGACTCAGAGGAAGAAATGAGAAGATTTAAGAGACCTGGTTTACGTTTAGAATCAATGTCTTCAAAGAAGCAAAAAGCATATTTTGCAGACCAAGATCAAGAGGAAGAACAAACTAAAGAAAAAAAAGGAGATTTGAGTGAAGAACATCTGCAACAAATGATGACTATTGTTCCGTATGAAGGTATGCATGTAGAAGCTTTACCAGACACACATCCAATCATAGACTGTGAGATATACAGCGATGAATTCGGAAAATACTGGAAGATAATAAGATTAGGAAATTGTTTAGCGGTATACAAACACTTTAAAGATATGCTTAAAGAATTTCACAGAGATGATTTGGTGACGTTATGGAGTTTAGTCAAAGAAAGATTCAAGTTAACAGACATTGCAAATGACAAGGCAAAAATGCTATGGGTGGAATTGAAGAGACTTTTTGAACCAGATAAAGATGATAAGTTATGGAAGTTTCAAGCACATAATGTATCATTGCATTGGATATTGTATGATACATGTGGAGTTCACCATGTGTCTACAAAAGGTGGAATTGACATATATATGCTGGTGGAGAAAGAATACCCATTGTCAAGAGTTGCTCTCAAGAAGATGTTATCTGTTAAATTGAGCGTGGAAGAAAATTCTGAGATGGCAAAAGAACTACTAAGGAAAATCTTCATACAGTCTAAAAGAATCCTGTCACCTTAGGATTCATAGTTGGTAATATAACTTAGATTTGGTAAAATAACTTAGATTTGGAATTCTCTAAAAGAATCGTGTACATGTAAGAAATTACATATGAATCTACTTTTAGTAAGTGTTCTTCTTTTCAATGTTATTTGGGTTGATTTAGCTTTAATTTTTGTATGTGTCATTTACGCTACGTGCAACCTGTTTGTAGTTTGAGTGATATGTGTATGTTGACTTACGAAAGTCAGTTATATGGAATAGAGACTTTCATTTAGCATAAGATAACCACTACACGAGTGTTACAAAAGACATATATATTGTTCAGCCCATAACAAGCACTTGCTAACACACACAAACGTTAAAGTAAACACAAAACCACCCATCCTTTCCCAAATCATTCTTGTCAGCAGCATACACCCTTTTTCTCTTTAACGGCCTTCCATTGCCTTCAACCTCTTCAACATCAGCAACTTCATCACCTACAGCGGCAACAGCAACAACTTCATCTTTGACTCTTGGCACATTTACTGCACCAACAGTTAGCTTGACAAGAGTGCTGTCTAATGCTTGATTAAAGTCTTCCCATGCCTTTATTGGGCAAACCTTTTCCACTTTAATCTTGTATTCCAGCATATCAACTTCCTCCCGTACCTCTTTTTTCATGGCATTCAGAAGGTTATTGAACTTGTGCATTTCATGAATCCTGCTCAACCACAGCTCAGTGAACTTGAGTGGTTCATCACTGCCCTCATCTGACCATTCAGGAGTATGATCAATAACATCTTCGATCAAAGCCAGCATTTTTGCCCATTTGATCCTTGATTGGTCCATTTGGGCATTGTGGATTGCATCAAAAGTGGATTTCTTTTCAGCCATTTCTGTTTTTTGGGATGGTAAATGTGGATGATACTTGGAGGTGCTATGGGTCGTGTTTTATAAGTAAAATTGTGTGACTGTCATAGGCATGGTGGGTTGGCGGGAAAAAGGGCTAAGGACCAAAACAGAAGGTCAAGTTTGGGTACTGACGGTGCAACATGTGAAATACTTGAGGGACTAAACTTGCACTATGTGTGACATAATTATTTGGCGGGAAAACGAGAATGCCCGGCAAAATCAATCTTATTTGAACCCTTAAATGTTGTGGTTAGTCCCTGAATTCGTGACACATTTGCATGCCTCGTCCCTGTGACCGTAACCCAAGTGGACAATACAGTTGGACATGTTGTATATGCAAAGAAGGTTGTTGTTGCGACAAACCACGCTACAAAATGAATAGTACACCACATGATTCAACCCAAATCCAAAATGATGACATTTCAGGCGAAACATCGGTTAGGATAATACCAGGTCCTGCGGGTGTTTATCAGAGGGCGAAGCTACGTAAAATAGCCGATACTAGGGAAGGTCGAGATGTGTCTACAGATACGACACAGGAGTACATGAGAAAAGTTGTCGCAGATGTAGGTTTTGATGATGATTTCACACGTGGTCCATGGCTTAGCGCCGTTGACTATGCGAATGCTAATGGCTGGGTTGTCAATGGATGTTTAGGTGATATCAAGAGCCATATCAAAAAGGGGAAAGTTGATCTTGTTCTTGCAATAATCAAGTCGTGTACTCCAAATGCTCTTGGAGATCTGACAGTAACTCTCAAGGATCTTTCAGGTTCTCTATCTGGTACCATACACCATAAAATCATTAATGAGGGGGGTTATGGAAAGGACATTAATGTAGGAGCTGCCTTGATTCTTCGTAACATTTCAGTGTTTTCACCTAAATCAGGCCATTATCTTAACATTACAATGAAAAACTTAGTTAAGGTATTCAAAAAGGATACACCTCCTGGTAGTAGTGGAATTTTAGACGAAGAAGAAATCATGAAACTGCTGGAAGAAGAAGAAATGTCTGAAATGGAATTGCAGCTACTTGGAAATGTTAATGATGATGAAATTCAGCATACACAAGATGAAGAAGCATTCAACCTAGCTTTGGAAGAAGAAGCAAGATATGCTAGGATTGATCAAGAGAGGCTTCAACAAGAAGAAGAGGAGTATAACCTACTATGGTGCTTGCAACAACACCAACGACAACAACAACAACAAGAAGTTGTGCAAGTTGCATCAAGTTCATCTGCACCAAGAGTTGTTGTGCAACAACAACATGTGCCTCATCTGGATCACTTCCAGCTAAGCTTTGATGAAAATGTGGCAGCTGATGATGCTAGCTGGAACTCTGACAAGGAGCGGCAGCTGAGTATGTTGGAAGGTCAGTTAGAGGCAGAGAAGTTTGCGAGCAACTCTGCTTATGACGACGGTTACGACTCCAACAACTCTCAAACCTGGGATCACCCAGATTATAACTGAGTTTTAAGTTTATGTTTATGGGATGTTTAAATTTATGTTTACATTCGATGTACTAGTTTAATTATTACAGAAATCAATGTGTTAATGTTGGGTGTGTCTATTGACATTGTGAGATTGTTGTTCTACCAGTACCTTCTTTAATTGCACAAGTATCGTTGTGTGTCTTAGCAGTACCTTCTTCACATGTGGCAGTACCTTCTATACACACATGAATTATATGAGAAAAGTGATTTAATTCCATTAAACTCAAACAGATAACATGCTTGACTATTTATACACATGATAGTCAAACAAAAGTAATACACATACATTTTAGTTAAACATGTTGCTGTTGTTGTTCAACCATAGCAGCTTGATCTTACTATGTGGTTTTTATAGTGTCTAACTTGTTTTTGGTTTTTTCCTTTTGAATGCAACGGCTAGTATGTGTGATCTTAATTTATGTTCACTTTTAACCGTTAAACATAATCTTACAACGGTAACATGAATTAAGAAAAGAAACATTTTATTTTTTTACAAGCCTAACTTTATGTTGATAATTGATACATGCATTATTTGAAGTCAAAGATGCATTGAATGTCCCATTCACTAACTTTGACTTATTAAAGTCAAACATAAAACCTACTATAAAAAGAAGGATAACCAACATTTACTCACACACTTGGGACTAAACACCAAAATATTTAACTACATTTATATGTGCCGCTCAAACCCTAAAGTCTGATCAAAAACAAAATCCAAACAATGGGATCCCCTAAGAGTACAGGTATTTATAGGGATATTGCTATTTATCATTTGTTCAATCTTTTGGATCATTTAATTGTAGTTTATCTTCTTTATCATGTTTGAGGTTTATTTATGTTACAAGTTTCGGGGGTTTTCATAGTTTCTATGTAGATGACTTAGATTACAAAGTCCATTGTATTATCCTTTTAGGTTTTGGGGGTTTTGTTAGTTTGTATTTATTTAAGTAGATTACAAAGTCCATTGTATTATCCTTTAAGATTGTCACATGGATATGCCTTATTTATTGTTCATGCCCACTCACTGAATGATATATAGATTGTCTACATTGATACCTGTAAACATTGGAAAGTTGTGATACATGCATATCGCCTACTTGGACCAAATGTAATGCGACTATAATGTAGTTTCATCCATACCTTTGAACACTAACAGAACCCCTTGTAGTGTAATTAGTTATGTCTACCTTGCAGCCCTGTTTGGGATTACAATAAGAGAACCAACGTTAGTACCTTGCTGACCTGTTTGGGATAACACTTAGAGGACCAACGTGAGAACCTTGAAGCCCTGTTTGGGATTACAACGATACCACATTGGAACCTTGAAAAGCTTTTGTTTGTCTTTGGCCACCAAAGACAGTACCTTGCAGCCCTGTTTGTGATAACAAAACAGGACCAAATTATAGTATACTGGAGTCATCTACATTGGTATACCTTCAAAAGCTTTTTATTAGATATATGTTAACATTTTTATCAATCAAATTGACATACAATGTATTATTTTGCAGTGTCCATTACCCTTAGCTCCTCTTCATGCAGTTCTATTTCAGTGTTTTATGATTCAAGCAATTCTGAGTCAAGCTCTAATGAAAACCTAACCCAAATTCTTCAAAGGTGTGAGTTTCAACAATATGATTCTACAACTTCTGAGAATCTGAACTATGATGATCCTCCAATTTCTGATAAAGTGATAGAAGTTGTTCCTCTCCAAATGATATTACCTACTGAGCCTGTCCCAACTAACAATCCTGGCCTAGCTCTGCATGTCCCTGTTGAGCAAAGTATCCCAAGTACACCAGTAAAGAAACGTAAAATTGACCAGGATATTGGTGAAGGTAGCAAAGGCAAAGGCAAGGCAAAGGCAATGCAAATGCAAAAGGCAAAGGCAAAGGGAAGGCAAAAACAACAGGCAAAGCCAAAGGGAAAGGCAAGGCAGTATGAAGATGTTGTATGTGTCCATCTTAATGAAGGTTAAGCTTTTGTAAAACTTGTTCTCTTTTGATGGTGGTTAAATATATCTTAACTTTTTATGAATGGTGCTAATGTAGTAGACTTACCTTGGTTAATGATCTCTTGTGATGTATTTGACTCTTTTTAATGACTTAATGGTTCATGATTTACATATTTCTAGTTACAAATTTTGCAAAACATGACTTCCTTATGATAAATGTTGAAATCAGTCACAGTTAGAGTCATTTGTGCTAGAGTTGAGCATCCCTTGATATGTAGTTTACATTATATAACATGTTTCTGCTATGGGGCTTGGTGACAAAGACAATTANAAAGGAAACATTAGACAAAGAGACAAAGGACATCTGTGTCGTGTTAGCGCATGTGGTAATTAGAGGTGTCACATACACGTGTGCACGAATAGACGTGCTTGATGTCTTTACTTTTTCTCAAAGTTCACCACCTTATAAATTAAAAATACAACAATAGTCCTTGCTCTATTTGTCAATATATATCTTTAGCTAGTTCTTTACTTCAACCAATCTTTTAGAAATAACAAACCCATCTCATTTTACAAAATGGTACTAGTAAAAGCTAAGGGTGCATTTAGTTGGAGAAAAAATTCTCGTGTTTTCTATCTTTAGTTTTGTAAAAGTTTGGAAGGAAAATTTATCTCCACAAAAAACTTGAAAATATAGAAAACGTGTTTAGTTGATGTTTGTATTTTCTATTTTGAAAAAGAAGAGGGAGGTTGTCGGTTACAAAGGAAAACAACTAAAATTTGTTTTGTAATTTTCCTTGTCAAGTTAGAAAATAGGGATTTTGTGTTTTGCAAAACATTTTGTTTGAAAACGCTTATTTGAACGCGGTCTCTGTTTTTCTTGTTTTCCACAAAACATTATGTGAAAACAAGGGTGTTTTCCTCCAACTAAACGCACCGTAAATGTCGTTACATCATCACACTTAACCTCTCTACCTCGTTTTTATTATCATCACTTCAAAATATTGTATACTTAGACGCATTAAAATATCCGACACACATGCACAAAGAATCATATATACATCCATAATATGTGTTAATAAATCTCTAATATTTTAAGCAAAGTGCTTGTGTCTTAATGATACATTTTGATGTGTAAGAAGGTCACCAACCAAATTGTTGTGAGTTCAAGTCCTCTTTTAAATGTGCGATATAGTTTGTAATGTAAATATCGTGAGATAATTAGTTGTCTTTAAAAAAAAACTTTTATATTTTAACATATAGCCAAACACGTCCATATTGAATTCATACCTTCTAGAAAAAGTAATTATATGGAGAACGATTTTCATTTGAAGGACTCGTAGGATAATAAATTAGGTTGTTAAAACTTTAAGAATATGAAATATGCAGTTTATTACTGTATAAATTAAGGGAAGGTTTCGTAAATTAGATGACAAAAGCACTTCCAGAAGTTCAGCTTTTCTGACGAAATTCCATTTCCTATTCCCAAACAAAGACATCTTTCTTCTCACGTGAATACAACCTCTGTTTTTTACAACGAAATGAAGTAAAGGACCTTCAACTTCTATTTTAGTTCAAAATGAAGCAAAAAGAAAGCTAGATGTTACCTATATATTTGAAGTTCTTAGAAAATACTTTTGTATATGCATTAATAAAAGTTGGTTTTGTGAAAAGGAAAATAGAAATAAGTGATACAAGTAGTATGCTATACCTTTATCTAATACTGTATTAGCTAAGGAAATGAAGTGTTAAGTCCAAATTGTAGGAATGTATGTATTATACTTTCATGTGATCATGTTAATATATATTCATATATACTTTAAACCGCGAATGAAATTTGATAATTATTTTAAGTAGTTGAATAATGTAAGAAGTTTAAGCCAACTATGTAGAAACTAAAACTAAAAGGTATAATTAATGAATATTTGCAACCAGCTAGTAAAATATCTTTTTATATTCAAAAGTTTATACAGATTTTGTCGGTTAAACGAAACTTATATAGCAAGTCATTTTATTTATTTATTTATTTATTTACTTTATTATTATTATTATTATTATTATTATTATTATTATTATTATTATTATTTTTTGTGTTTTCAAAAAATAAGCACAAATTCGTAATAAAATTCTACTCTCTTCGTCTCGTCTCAGTTTAAGTGTCATTTTTCATGTTACTGTTAAACAAAAGTGAGACGATTACATTACGCACTAATTTTCATATTGACGGGAAATATATTGATGTTAAAACTTAAAACTAAAAACTTACTTTATAACAAACCAAGATATAAAAATATATATATTTAATTTGTGAAAAAAAAAAAAAAAAAAAAAAAAAAAAAAAAAAAAAAAAAAAAAAAAAAAAAAAAAAAAAAAAAAAAAAAAAAAAAAAAAAAAANTCGTGTTTGTATCACTTTGACTTTCAATACCTTTATAAAAAGTCAAAACCCTCATTTTTAACAACCCCATATTTCCCAACACAACACAAATCCTCCAAAATTAAACCAAAACCCATTTCACAAAAATGGTAACAAGCATGAAAAAATGGTCTCCGTGGACCCATGCACAGGCAACGCTCACTGGGACCAAAAAGTTAAAAGTCAAAGTTGAACGGATAAAAATAGAAGGATTTGAGCATGGTGGTGGAGGTGGAGAGAAGGTGATAGGCGTGGAGGTGAAATGGAAAGGTGAAAGGAAACATGGGTTTGGGTTTCATAAGAGGAGAAAGTGGTGTAAAGAGATGGTTGTGAAGAAAGGTGAAGCTATTGTTTGGGAAGATGATGATGACTTGGTTAATGATTGTTTATTTTCGATATCGGATTCGAATGGTTATGAATTTGATCCGTATTCTTATCTTCCTTGGTTTGTGACATTCAAATTTACCTATGTAAGTTTTAATTATTTTTTCTTTTTGCAATTTTGATAAGTTATTAATAGTAGTTTAGGACAATTAGACATAGGTGCTTGGTTAAAAACCTAAATTCATTGAGCATTTACTTTAGGGGGTGTTTTGATTAGCTTATCTAAACAGCTTAAGCATTCCCTTTAAAAATAGGTTATGAGCTTATGTGTATTTAACACAAACCTTTTTACGTAGAGTTTGGGTTAAGGAGGTGCTTTGTAGACAAGATAATATGATTTATACACAACACCTCTTTGCTATAACTTGTTGTACCATATGTTGTGTATGGGTCACATATAGTTCTCCGCAAATCACCTCCTTTTTTGAAAAAAATGGAGTAAATTAAGATAAGGGTAAAGTTGTAACCAAGTCAAATTTAGGGGGCTGTAGGCTTAATTGTGTTTCAAAACACAATTAGGTGTTAAAATGTTTGTACTGAGTCAAACAACTTGAGTTTGAAACACAATAAGATGTTGAAATGTTTGTAAGAGCCAAAAAAAACTTAAGCTTGATAGCATATTTAGTCGTTTTCAATTGTTTCACCATACATTTTGATACTTTCTAAGTATGTAACCTTACCAAAAAACTATCTCATATAGGACCTAGGACTTGTAACACAAAATTTGTTGGACTTGGTTTGCTACAAAAAAAATCAAGATTTTCTACTAAATTTTACATTACGCTTTAATAATTTATGGTTTACATTAAGCTATTATGTAATAAAAGCTTAAGACATTTAGATAAGCTTACCCAAACATCCTTGCAATAAGGTCTTCAAATATTAAAGAAAAACGGTTTGAATTAAGCAATTCCAAACACTCTTGTTGGCAGATTAAACATGTCACTTTAGTAATGGTGATGAAAAATTCAGTCACTAATCATGTACATTGGCCACTTCTATGACCGCTGCTTGTAAATTATTAGCATAGAGATAGATTTAAAATAATATATAATAAGTTAATGCTAGCTACAATCAATGTTAAACTAATTTGAGAATTTTTTATGAGAAGTAGTTAAATGTGGGTATCTCAGTAGATTAACGGAGTTGTTACTTGTAGAGTATAATTTGTTGCTATCGTAGTAATGTGTATGATCTATATGATGGTATGATGTTTTGTACTGCATAACTCAACTGTGGATGCATCCAGGGAGATTACAACAAGGGAAAAATGACAGAGATTGGAAAAGTGTCACTAAATTTGGCTGAACTTGCTTCCAATAAAGAGTCCACCATGATCGAAAAGAAGCTCCCAATTGATCTCAAAGTGTCAGGACTGACGACACAAGCTACAATCTCAGTAAGTTTTTTGATCTTGTACAACAATTTATTACAAAAAATATCCATTTAAGACACGCTAATGAAATTGGTCACAACAGGTTTTGGTGAGTTTTCTGGAAATTGGAGACTCGGGTGACCATGTTCCCGTGTCAACTCAATTGGATGGTCATGAAGTTGTAAAAGCTAAGAAGAAGAAACAGTTGAGTTTGGAGGAAATCATTTTGTCGGACTCGGATAACTCTGTTACATTTGACTCAGACAGCACATCAGAGTCACAAGCTTCAACTCAGGCAGATGTAGATAAAAAGAGTGGGTTCTTTGATTGGAAGAGGCGCCGATTAAACCTCATACCCACAAAAACAAAAATCGAGGATTCCCGACCCACCACATTATACTCCAACAACTCGTTCGAATATCCGAATTTGACACCTATTTCATTTCCGAACACATGGCAAAGTAGAGAATTTTTAAGTCGGGACGGTGAATTCAAGCTCAATACACAATCTTTTTTTGCTACATTTGATCAACGAAATGAAAAAGCCGCAGGACCCAGTGCTTGCACCGCTTTAGTTACGGTTATAGCCCACTGGCTTGGGTCAGACAAGTCAAACACAATGCCGACGGTCCAACAATTCGACACTCTAATTATCGACGGTTCCACCGAGTGGAGACACCTTTGCGAAAACGTGAGTCATGTAACCCAATTTCCTGACAAACATTTCGACCTTGAAACCGTGTTACGAGCTGGTATTCGACCCGTATCAGTTTCCCGGGAAAAATCTTTTGTCGGTTTTTTCAGTCCTGAGAAATTCGACTCGTTAATGGGGGTTATGTCCTTTGACGATATATGGAATCATGAAATTAGTAAAAACATAGGCGTATACATTGTCAGTTGGAATGATCATTTCTTTGTGTTGAAAGTGGATGAGCATGCTTATTATGTTATCGACACTCTCGGTGAACGGCTTGTTGAGGGATGCGAGCAAGCGTATATCTTAAGGTTTGATAATGGGTCGTATTTGACCACAAGTGGGACCAAGGAGGTGCTTAGCAATGGGAAAGAGTGTTGTAAAGAGTTTATTAAGAGGTTTTTAGCGGCTATCCCGCTTAAAGAGCTTGAAATCGAGGAGCAAAAAGAGGCTGTTCCTTACTAATCGTTGCACCATCGTTTACAGATTGAGTTTAACTTCTGCAGGACGGTCTAAGGACCAACTCGGTGGTGGTTTCTGACTACTTCTGAGGTGGTAGATTGTTGTATATATGTAAATAGCTTTGTATATAAATTTAATTAGTTGATGTAATGACTTCTTACGGTTGTATTGGTTGGTAAAAAGAAATAATTCTGGTCACAGGAGAATTAGGAATTTAGATGACTAGGTTAAGTCGGCTAATTACCGGTTTTGGGCCAACTATTAACCTATTGTTTGATAAGGATGTGGAAAATTATCATTGGGTTGAATAGCTAGTTTTGCTCTTCAAAAGTTGAGTCTTTACTTCACTAGTTCAATAAGCTCTTCTCTTGGCACAGAAAATCGTATAACATTGCTTACAAGTTTACCGTACTAAGCTAAATATCGAGTCCTAATTAGATAGAACCAACCTTTCCCTTGAGTTGTTCTAAGGCTTTAAACACTAACCTAATTCACTCTATTTTAGTGTATAATGGGATTATAACTTTGGAGTATAGTAGTGGTAT
>LBNU01004796.1:0-10329 GCA_014162995.1 Artemisia annua | reverse complement strand
AAAAAAAAAAAAAAAAAAAAAAAATTAAATAATAATAATAAAAAAAATAAATAAAAAATCACATGTATTTTTTTTAAAATTCACATTTTTTTCACTTTCTTATATTTTTGTCCGTTTTCATTCGTTTTGATAAGTTTTCTTCTGTTTTTTTAAGTTTTCGTTAATTTTTAGACGTTTTCATCTGCTTTCAGATGTTTTCGCCTAATTTTATACGCTTTCGTCCGTTTTCATACGTTTTCTATTTTTATAAGTTTTCGTCCGTTTTCAGACGTTTTTATCCGTTTTCATACGTTTTCGTCCGTTCTATACATTTTTTTTCCTTTTCAGACGTTTTTGTCCATTTTTATACGTTTTCGGCAGTTTTTATACGTTTTTAGACTTTTTTGTCCGTTTTCGTACGTTTTCGACCATTTTTTTACGTTTTCGGCTATTTTCATAAGTTTTCGTCTGCTTTCATCTGTTTTCTTACGTTTTTGTCCGTTTTCGTACGTTTTCGGCAGTTTTATACGTTTTCAGACGTTTTTGTTCGTTTTCATCTGCTTTTATACGTATTCATCCATTTTTTTACGTTTTCGTCTGTTTTCAGACGTTTTTGTCTGTTTTAACGTATTCTTCTGTTTTTATACGTTTTCGTCTATTTTTGTCTTTTTTCATACATTAATATATGTTTTTTTTCCGTTTTCACGCGTTTTTGTTTCGTTTTTATACATTTTTGTCTGTTTTTAGACATTTTCGTCCGTTTTCATACATCTTCGGCAGTTTTAACACGTTTTCATATGTTTTCGTCCGTTTTCATACGTTTTCCTCTGTTTTCATCAGTTTTCTTTCGTTTTCGTCCGTTTTTTTTATACGTTTTCATCCATTTTCAAACGTGTTTTTACGCTTTCATACGTATCCATTTGTTTTCGTCCGTTTTCATACGTTTTTAAATATCACAATTAACATTCTTGATATCACAAGTGGTATTTAGAATATGACAGAATATCACTTGTGATATTAAGAATGTCAATTGTCGTATTCAGAAACATATGAAAACGGACGAAAATGTATGAATACGGACAAAAACGTTAGAAAGTGAAAAAAGTGTGAATTAAAAAAAATGTGAAATCACTTGTGATATTCTGAATATCATTTGTGATTTTTTGAATATCACTTGTGATATTCAGAATATCACATGCGATTTTCATGTTATAGAACATTTGTTGAAAATCACTTGTGATATTCAGATTATCACTTGTGATATTCAGAATATCACTTGCGATTTTCGTGTTACAAAACATTTGCTGAAAATCACTTGTGATATTCAGAATATCATTTGTGATATTCAAACACACAATGGTGTTTTAGTATCACTTGTGATATTCAGAATATTTTTAGTATCTTGGTTTGTTTAGTTTGTATTAGTTAGTGGCATGATTTGATATTTAGGTGTTTGTTAATGTAGGATACACTAATACATAACTCGTGTGGTTCTTGAGGTTAGTGGATCGAATAGTATAAGAAATATAGAGATTAGTTAGAGAGAGAAAGTGGGAGCCTTTTAGAGAGAGAAAGAAAAACTAGAGATTAACTATGTGAAAAGGTCCAACCCTTCCCTTGTGTGGGAAGGGCTATTTATAGTACATGATGGATGAATGCCTCTACTAGGCTGTGGAGC
The DNA here is from genome assembly GCA_014162995.1 of Artemisia annua. Classification (NCBI taxonomy): domain Eukaryota; kingdom Viridiplantae; phylum Streptophyta; class Magnoliopsida; order Asterales; family Asteraceae; genus Artemisia; species Artemisia annua. Next base: position 8,672 of record LBNU01004796.1, on the reverse strand, counting down.
GGGCTGACAGAGGGTAAAAGACCCAACCCGACACCACGAATATTAACTAAACTAAGCTACGTATTAACTACTATATAAAATACTACGAGCTATACAATGTTTTAACATACTTGGGGGGACCGAATCTTCTATAGGAAAAAACGTATTCCTAACAATCTCCCCCTAAGGGAGGTCACCCCAGAAATTAAATCTTGAATTCTAGCATTGTGATCTTTGTAGATAACTTTGTAGCTCGCAGTTGTTGATTCTTCAGTGAAATGAACTTTGTGCTTTCAGCAGCGGACTCAAGATTACTTGCTTGATGTGTAGGATGATCTTTGGCATTGCTTCGTGTTCCTCATCCAAATAAGTAGCTTCAAGTCATCTTTGAGTAGAAGTGTCTCTTATGTGAAGTTGCGACTATCTTTGTGTTGTCATGCTCACACTTTTCTGGATCATGATCTTCTGCATCAGAGTTGTGGAAGCATAGTTGAAGCCCATTCCATGATCATGATTTCTTTGAATTTGATGTTGAAGTGTGAGCATGAGGTGATGAATCGGCATCTTTTCAGCAATCAGCAACATCCGCCAAGAATTCCTGCATAAGACAGTTAGCAAAAATATGTCCGGCACTTACAGGTTTGGACTTAGAGATTGTTAACAGCATAGTGTGAAAACTTTCTCTAAACCTTACCAAGGCCGTTCCTAAATCGGATACCCTCGAAAGGGCTTACAAGACCTACCGAAGTAGATCAACGATTAGGTGAGTCGCTGGAGATCACTCCACGACTGTAGACCATTTTGAAACCGCCGCGATCACTAAGCGTAACCCACAAGGGATTACCGAAGTGACCTGCTTTCAGGGCTGTTTGATGTTAACCCTAGCAGGAATTTCCACTCAATCACTGGGAAATACATAAGTATATTCCCTCATAAGTGTTCTTTGCAGATTGCTAAGATCTGCATAGGACTCAAAATATTACAGCTGGTGTCCTTAATGTTGAACAACCAGTGTAGAGGTATCAAGTGTTCCTATGAGATCTTTTGATGCATCTCGTGGCTCTAGACTTGATAAGTGCATTATTTGGTCATCGGAGACTGGAGCGGTGTCTCCTGTTTCAATATCAACATAGCTCGTAATGAGCGGTCGATAGATTATGCAGGGTCGTGAGAATGAAACAAGCTCTTTTGAGAGAACTTGAGTGGTTAGAAGGTTTAGTGCAGTGCGTCACTGGGTCCATGACGTCTTGTCTTTAATATCGATGTTACCTTAGTAACAATCAGTAGCATATGAATTGAACCCGGTTTCTGCCCTAAGGTTGAATAATGGGAGGGCTATTTCTTTTCACCCTTTCTCATTTCATTTCTTTTTAATTCTTCAACCCCTTCTTTCTCCTTTCTCATTTATCTCCTTTTTCATAATCACACCTAAGGACTTTCTAATACTATCTATTCGGTATTGTCCTTGGGTAGATCCCTCCGGTTCTGGCGGATCATAGGACGGTTTTCCTAACCTTAGTCACCTTATACCTTCATGACTATCCTATGTTGCCATTTGACCAAATCATTGAAAATTCTCTCAAAGTGTTTATGATTGTGAAACACATTTTTGCTAACACTTTGAGGGTTTTAGGATTTTCAAATGCTCCCCCTTAACATGTGCTCATAGGTTTTTGATTGAAATTTGCACATGTCGGGGTGAGTTACACTTTTGAATTGATTCACTCTTAATAGACGTATACCCTAGGGACACGTTTACGTTGCTTAGTTAAAGGGATCCATTATCAGCTTTTAGGTGATAACTAGCCCTAATAACTAACTTGAAGTTGTTAACATTCCTTAAAAAGGAAGTTAGACCCGTCAAAGTACACATCTAATAAGAGCTTCTCGAAACGGTACTTTCTACTTGGATAAATCCTTTCGAATTCTAACGTTTGTGTTTCGTCAATTCATGAGTCAAATCTGAGCCACGCTCAAACGAGATGCCAAAATAGTTATTCATCACAAACTATTTTGCTCCCCCTAAATATGTGCATTGGTTCAAGTTTAAAATTTTAAAAACCTTAAAAATTTTAGCACATACGGGAGAGCGTACATTATAGTCCAAAAATATCACATTTTAAATCAGATTTCATATTTAAATCACATTCTCTCCCCCGATCAAAAAATTTCAAATCTTTTGAGATTTTGTGATCCCAATTGATTTAAATGAGTTTAGAAAAATGGGAGAAAATGTGGTAAATTTTAGCATGTACTGATTTTAGACACTTTTTCACTGCTGCTGGTGCACAAAGTTTTCAAAGGTGCAGAAATTTTGAGCAAATACGCTCCCCCTCAATTAATGACCCGTTTTCTATTTAAGGAATTGGAGTCATTAAGTTGAGCGGCAGGGTATTTGTGAAAATTTAAGTCCAATAGCCACCTTGTAAACCACAAAAACTCTCTTGAAGAATCATAAGAGAGAGATTTTGGGATGAAAGAAGACTTCTCTTCTTTTACTAGAAGTGATGCACTAAAACGTACATCATTTCGAGGAAACATGGATATAAAGTAATCCATGCCCGAGTGAACTTCACCCGGTGAGAGGAACAACCGTCTTTTTGACGACATGTTTTCCCCAAGGATACGAGCGGGTTGCTATCTGAAGTAATAGCAAGCCGATAAGACATGTTTTAACCGGTTAATATAACTTCTGCTCGAGCTTCATTTAAAGTCCTATGCCATTAATGAATGACATTTATAGAAGCTTAAAATGTTATCGATAAACAGAAGACATGCCTAGGAAGAAGCTATTTTTGGTATTTTGTGTTTTTCAGATTTTTATGGTTTTTCTAGGTTTTTATATTTTTGTATTTTTCTTTTTGGTTTTAAAGAATATGTACAAGGATATGTGAAGCAAATCCATTACTCGTCATTTTCCTCCTGAAGACTTTTGAGTGACTCAGGAGTGATACTCTTCATTCCAAGACGCGGGAGAATGAATTGAAACCGTTCTCTGGGAAGTGCCTTAGTGAAGATGTCAGCCAGCTGAAATTCTGTCCTCACAAAGTAAAGTTCCACAATCCCTTTTTCCACTTGTTCCCTGATGAAATGATGTCGAATATCAATGTGCTTTGATCTGGAGTGCTGGACGTTGTTGCAGCAAAGAGCAATTGCACTTTTGTTGTCACAGTACATCGGAACTTTGTTGTACACAAAGCCATAATCAGATAATTGAGATCTCATCCAAAGGATTTGAGCACAGCAAGATGACATGGCAATGTATTCAGCCTCAGTGGAGGAGATCGACGTACTCATTTGCCTCTTTGATGACCAGCTGACAAGCTTATCTCCTAGAAATTGAGCACCACCGGACGTACTTCGACGAGTATCTTGACACCCCGCATGATCAGCATCAGAGTAGGCAGTGAGAGCCATAGCAGTGTCTTTAGGATACCAAAGGCCCATGTGAATCGTCCCTTGAAGGTACCTGAAGACCCTTTTGACTGCTTCTAAGTGCTTTTTGGTGGGTTTGGATTGATAACGAGCACACATGCAAACAGCAAATAGAAGATCTGGCCTACTAGCTGTGAGGTACATTAAGGATCCAATCATGCTTCGGTACTTTGTTTGGTCAACTGGAGCCCCCTCAACATCCTCATCCAGTTTTGATCTCTCAATCATTGGAGTGTCAACAGAGTCACATGATTCAAATCCAAATTTCTTCAAGATTTCAGTAGCATACTTGGATTGATTGATGAAGATACCGTGGGGATTTTGAGAGATTTGCAACCCCAAGAAAAATGACATTTGCCCCATCATGGACATTTGGAATTCTGTACTCATCTCTTGTGAAAAACGATCACATTCCAACGGATCTGAAGAAGCGAAGATAATGTCATCTACATATATCTGAACGTGGAGTAGATGCTTGCCCGACTTTCTGGTGAACAATGTAGGATCAACCACACCCTTGGTGAATTTGTTGGCTAGAAGGAATTTGGATAGAGTATCATACCATGCTCTGGGTGCCTGTTTAAGTCCATAAAGTGCCTTCTTCAAGCGATAGACATGATTAGGGCGTTCAGGATCAACAAACCCTTCTGGTTGACTTACATATACCACTTCCTTTAAGTGACCATTGAGAAATGCAGTCTTCACATCCATTTGGTAGACAATCATATTCTGACTAGCTGCATTAGCAAGAAAGATTCTGATGGCCTCAATTCTAGCCACGGGTGCGAATGATTCTTCAAAGTCTATACCCTCTTCTTGTCTGTATCCTTTGGCCACTAGCCGAGCCTTGTTTTTCAGAACTTCACCATATTCGTCAAGCTTCACTTTGAAGATCCACTTGAGAGCGATAATCATAGCACAGTCGGGAGGAGGCACTAATTCCCATACATCAAGTCGGTCAAATTCATGAATTTCATCTTGCATTGCAGTGAACCAGGATGCTTTAGTCAAAGCTTCTTTAAAATCCTTCGGCTCAGTTTTAGACAGTATGGAGCTGACGAAGCACCACAAGGCATCTGTGGCAAGTTGTCTACGTGTGGAAACGGGGCGAGATGGATTACCAATGATGTTGTCAATTGGGTGATCGTTTGTCCATTTTCTGATATGCTCATGAGGTTGATGACTGAGGACTGATGTAGCAGTATTAGAATCTTCCGAAGAGGTTGCCACATTGGATGGATCAGGGGCAAATATGTTGACAAAAGGTTCATCAGGTGGTTGAGCAAAGGGATTCACTTCAAAAGAATTTTCAGATGCGGCTCCTTGAGGAATTGAAGAAGGTTGATCGGTGTGAGTGGGTTGAATGGGTTGAGTATGACTGGATGACGGAGCATTTTGACTAAGAGAGATGGAGATGGAAGGCCCATTTGTAGGTTGAGGTGCATCATTAGCAGCAGCATCAGGACCTATGACTTGTGGTTCTGGTTCGACTATCTGTTGAGGTTCAAAATACTCATCATACATTGGATCAAATAATTTCTTCAAGTCCTCACTTGTGGGTGGCACATAAGGAGCATCAGTAGTGGAGGAATGTACAAGTCCCGAACTAATTGGTCCAGGAGTCAAAAGATTAGATGCGGGTCCAGAACTGGAGTATTCAGGAGCCGTGTGCTCGGACAGCTCATCAAACGTGACATGGATGGTTTCCATGATTTGTCGGGTTCTTTTGTTGTAGATTCGATAACCCTTCTTGTTAGGTGCGTAGCCAACGAAAATTCCAATATCAGCTTTGGCCTTGAGCTTTCCCAAGTCTTCACTATCGTTGGTTGGGTAACATAGTGCACCAAAAACTCGAAGAAATGAAAGATCAGGTTTTCTCTCGTGCACCAGCTCATAGGGGGTTTTGCTGTGAAGAGGATGTATCAGTGATCGGTTCTGAGTATAACAAGCAGTTGCAATTGCCTCTCCCCAGAGGAACATAGGAGCATTGGAGAATATCAGCATGGTTCGTGCGGCCTCTACAAGGGTACGGTTTCGCCTTTCAACGGCTCCATTCTGTTGAGGTGTTCGAGGTATACTCCTTTGATGACTAATTCCAAGATATTCATAAAATTGAGTAAGTTGCTGATTAACAAACTCAGTTCCGTTATCTGTGCGGACGAATCTGATAGTTTTATTGAGTCCAACTTGCAGCTGCTTGATAAGTTTGATGATGATTTCTGGTGTCTCGTCCTTGGATCTGAGGAACTTAACCCATGTAAACCGAGAGTATTCATCTACGATCACTAACACATATCTCTTTCCAAAGATGTTTTGCACTCTCATTAGACCACACAGATCCATGTGAAGGGTATGAAGAACTTCCATAATGGTGTTGATAGTTTTGGGTTTGTGAAAATGTTTCTTGCTTTTACCTAGCTGACAAGCGGAACAAAGATGATCTTTTTCATATTTCAGCCGGGGCATGCCTCGAACGAGATCTTTACGAGTGAGCTCATTGATGGTACCGAAGTTCAAGTGATTCAAACGACGATGCCATAACCATGACTTGTTCTTGGATGCCTTAGACAACAAGCAAATAGGTGATGACCGCATCATTTCTTCAATGGATATAGTGTAGAGGTTTGAGCCTCGTCTACCTTTCAAAATATCCACACCATCCAATTTTCTAACAAAACAAGTGTGTTTTCTGAAGGCTACTTCAAGATCTGAGTCACAAAATTGACCAATGGAGAACAAATTGTGCCCAAGCCCTTCTACATAGTATACCCTAGAAATCACGCTGTCACCAAATACATAATCTCCATAACCCATTATCGCACCAAAATGATCATTCCCGAATCTGACAGTCCTGATAAACTTTTTCACGAAATTTCTGAGCCGCGAGCGATCCCCAGTCATATGTTTTGAGCAGCCTGAGTCCAAATACCACAGGACGATTTGTACGACCTGCATTTGAAACCAGACAGATATGGATAACTGAAAAACATGGATCCCCAAACACAAGTGGGATCCGATTGGTTAGCACAAGCATAATTACTTAAAACAGAAGTGGAAGGTTCAGTGGTAACATTAGACATATCATGACATGTAGAGGCACTAGATTTATGGTTATCGCATTGTGTTCCTAGAGGAAAAGTCTTGCCAGTTTCCTTCCATACCCTAACATTGGAAAACCTAAAATTGGCCAGTTTAGTTAAGGGGCAATGACTTCCTAAAGTGAACTTTCTTCCAGTGGGTCTCCAATGATAGCCAACATTAGAAAATTTCCTTCCTGTTGCTTTCCAAACACGGTTTTCAATTTTATGATTCAAAGCATTATTGACCGGAAGTGATTTAGAAGCATTCAAGAATGTCTTAACACACTCATCATGATTACCCGAAATTAAACAGTCATTACAGATCTTACAAGTAGCATCAGAATTCGAATTAATTACAGTACGCCTAGAGCTAATACTAGAATCAACACGATTCATATCATTCAGATCAGTCTTATTGTTCCTAAGATGGTCTTCTACTATCTTCCCTTGAGCACTCTTAGCTGGCGAAGTCCTATCATTCCTTGTATTGCAACTAGGCTTTGACCCGCTAGCTTTAGTGTCAATTTTTACTCCTGTAGAATTAACGATGGGAACATTAGATCGTGGTATTGCTGTTTGATTTTTTGTATGGGGTGTGTTAAGTTCAGATGATGTCAAGGGTACATTAAAGGCAACACGCTTGTTCTTATCATTAGAGGACGGTTCATTGATCTTATCACGCATGCTAACAGCTTTGGGACATGTACCAATGGCATAATCTAAGAGTTCATAAGATCTATTGGTGAGATAATAAACATCAAGGATGGCATTATCAGCAGGTCTCACCATTCTAACCTCTTCCACGGTCTCACAAAGCATGTCAAGGCAATCCTTAAGATACCTAAGGTACTCACTATAGACAAACACATTATTCCTAAGGGGAAGAGGAATAGTTACGGCATCACATGCATTTCCTTTAGATTTACCGACCATGGGGGGCATTCTCTCTTTCATCTGAGTCTTTAGATTCTCAATTTCATTTAACAAAGTTGTTTCTTTCTCATTGGTTTTATCACGTGAGATCTTAATCGAATCATGTAACTCTTTGTAATGTTGTTTGACCTTTGAGTTTTCAGCTTGAAAACAATCATTTTCATATTTGAGGTGTTCGATGATGTTTTGAAGTTGAAAATTTTGAGAATCTAAACACAGAGGTTTCTGAGGTTCAATCACATCACTCTTATGAGATTTCAATTGGGCAATTTGAGCCCTCAACTTCTGAATCGTGTTAGTGTGAGCTTGAATTTTTTGTTGCAGATTGAGATTATTAACTTCTAATTTCGAAAAATTCCTGATCATGTTATCATGATCATTGTTTTGAATTTTTTCTTGCAATCTAAAATTCTCCCCCTCAAGCTCAACAACACGATTCTGAAAAACGTTTAATGCAACAGACATTTCATGAAATTGGCAAGCAGTAAAAGAAGAATCAGTAACAGTATAAAACACATCTTGAGCAATGCACTTTGCAATTAAATTATCATTCATAATGAGGGCATTCTTCTTTGCAATTTCACTACGTTGAAGGTCTATTACAGTTTGTTTTCCTTCAAGTTCCAGATTTTTAAACACATCTTTCATTTCATTAATTTCAGATTTAAGAGACGTTTGCAAGCCTTCAAAATGTTCTTTGATTTATTTAAAAAACGGAATAACTTCAGTAAGGTAACACTCTTTTGTTAATTCAAACCCCCTTTCGCCCTCAGTAATTCCCGTTGGTGTAATTCTCTTTTTACATGTTTTGTCGAATTCAGCAAACATTTGACGCAGAACGTATATGCTAATGATGAGACGAAAAATGTTACGTTTTTAGGGGTCGGTTTGAGTCCTAATTCGTATGTTTTTGGTTTGGATTTCACCCAAAGTCGTTTCTTTTCTCATTTTAGGTACTTTTGAAGGGAAAATCACAAAAGAAGCATTTTCGGGCGTTTTCGGAGTGAAAAAGTGCGGAAAACAACAAAAACTCAAAAGACCTTAAAGATCACAGAAGGTGACGCCGTCAGAGTCTACAAGGTGACGCCGTCAGGAACAAGTGAAGTCCAGAATTGGAAAAATACTCGTGACGGGCCAGAGAGTTCGTAGTGCAAATTGGTGACGCCGTCAACCAAGGCCGTCAGATCTGGAACCAGCAATTATGACCACGTCAAAGAAGGCCGTCTGAAAACCCTAATCGCCGAG
>LBNU01004795.1:16953-47623 GCA_014162995.1 Artemisia annua | reverse complement strand
AGAAACTGCTGACTTTGTTACGGATCACAAATCCATAGTAAAGGAGGCAAATGAATCTTTTGAGAAAATAAGTGTTTTGGAAAAGTTAAATGACTCTCTCTTCGAAGCTGTGATGTCTACTGATATTATGTCTCTCATATTGCAAATATATTCTGTTGAAGATGATGAACGACTTCGAGCTGAGACCTCCAAAATTGTTCAAAATATGAAAATGCTCTTATTAAACTTGAAAAAGAAAACGTGTCATATTTTAAACAACTTGATCGAAAAAAGGAAGAATGCAAGTATGACAAATTGTCGTATGAGCGTGATTTCAAGAAGTTGCAAGAGCAAAATTATCTTTTGAGGGCTCAGTTAGAATGTCAAAAAGGAAAGGAAATGGACACTAAGTTTGCAAAACCATCGACTTCGGACAAAGCACATATTCCAAAAGTGGTTGTTCAACCAAAAATGTCAATTTCTCAATTTGTTCCGAAAGTTGATGAGAAAAAGGATTTGTCAAAACCAATCACTCCATCACCCTTATCCAAATGTAATGAAAATGAAAAATGTTTTAGCCCCAAAAGTAGTTGTCGAAAAACCAAAAGTTTTAGCCCCTGGTCTTTTTAGGATTAGTCCCACTACTGCGTGTGCCTCTACATCTAGGACAAGCGAAAAATGTGTAAAGGATAATTCTAAAGAGTCTAAGGATACTACTTGCGACAACACATTAAATTCTAATGCGTATGCCTTACCTTCTACAGGATTAGCTAGCACCTCTAGGAGCAGCAGACTAAAGCCTAAGAGTAATACAAGGAACAATAGAGTCTTGCCTGTATCTAAGAGTAGTTGCAAGAATAAAATGGAAGAAGTAGAAGAACACCATAGGAATTTATCACTTTCTAATAAGAGACATATTTCATCTGAATGTAATGTCAAACGTACTATTTCTAATGCATGTAATGACTCTGTTTGTTTAATATGCAAGAAATGTTTAATTAATGATGTTCATGATGAATGTGTTTCTAAGTATGTGAATGTGATGCTTGAACAGAATGCTGCTTTAGATAAATCTAGTGCGAGATCTAGATATTTTGGTACACTAATAAAAAAGATTAGGTATCCCACTAGTAACAAAATGCCTAAAGATTATCTTAAGTACTGTGCATGGAAACCAACGGGTAGAGAATTCACTCTTAAGAATGGTAAATTGATAGTGGTTCAATCTGAACAACCAGAAACCTTCTATGAGTGTGATAATGCTTTTACCTCTAACCCCATGGAACCTAATTCGAAACGGTTTCCAAATGCAAAATCTTCTGTTCTACGCAGGTTATCGAAATTTGTCTTTGGATCGTCGACTCGGGTTGCTCCAAGCACATGACCGGGAATTTGAAGCTGCTGATCAACTTTGTTTGGAAGTTCATGGGAACTGTACGTTTTGGAAATGATCACATTGCAGCTATTTCGGGTTATGGAGATCTTCAGTTTGGAAATTACTTAATCACTCGGGTTTACTATGTCGAAGGGTTGGGACACAACTTGTTTTCAGTCGGGCAGTTTTGTGATGCAGATTTAGAGGTTGCTTTTAGAAGAAACACGGTTTTTGTTCGAAATTTGGTTGGAAAAGATCTTTTAATCGGAAATCGCGACACTAACCTTTATGCTATCGACATCAATCAAATGGCCTCTACATCACCAATTTGTCTTATGACAAGAGCATCAGAAACAAAGTCTTGGTTGTGGCATCGACGTTTATCCCATCTCAATTTCGACACGATCAACAAATTGGCCAAAGACAACATCGTCAACGGACTCCCAAAGCTCAAATACACCAAAGAACACTTATGTCCATCTTGCGAACAAGGTAAGAGCAAAAGAGCAACATACAAACCAAAAACCGTACCTAGTTCGGAAGCAAGGTTACACTTGTTACACATGGACTTATGTGGCCCGATGAGAGTTGAAAGTATCAATGGGAAGAAGTATATTCTTGTTATCGTCGATGATTATTCAAGATATACATGGGTGAAGTTTTTGAGATCAAAAGATGAAGCACCTAGCACCATCATCACCTTTCTGAAGCGTATTCAAGTTCTACTTCAAGCTCCAGTAAGGATTGTAAGAACAGATAACGGCACAGAATTCACAAATCAGGAGTTAAGATCATATTTTGAAGATGTTGGAATCACACATCAGACTTCAGTTGTTAGAACTCCACAGCAGAATGGGGTAGTTGAAAGAAGAAATAGAACTCTTGTGGAAGCTGCTCGTACTATGCTGATTTATTCTAGTGCACAGCTATTCTTATGGGCTGATGTTGTCGCTCTTGCATGTTTCACTCAAAACCGATCCTTAATCCATCCCAGATTCAACAAAACACCTTATGAGCTTGTGAACGGTCGAAAACCAGATATCTCTTATCTTCACATGTTTGGCGCTTTGTGCTATCCGACGAACGATAGAGAAGATCTTGGTAAATTGAAAGCTAAGGGTGATATTGGAATCTTCATTGGTTACTCAGAAAATTCGAGGGCATTCAGGGTGTATGTTAGAAGAACTAAGAAGATAATGGAGACGATGAATGTGAAATTTGACGAGATTTCACAAATGGCTTCTGAGAGACTCACTCTAGAACCCGCACTTAACCCAATGGCTTCTAATCATTCCGGATTAGGACCCGAACCTAACAGAAAGACTTCTGGACATATCAGTTCAGGACTCGTACCTAATGGAGCTCAGTCAACTATACCAGATAAACCAACAAATCAAGAACTGGAAAATTTCTTTGAGTTAATGTTTGATGAATACTATGGTGGAACTTTGACAAATGCATCTTCACATCATTCCGCTGCACCCGCTCAACATCAACAACCACTACCATCACAAACACAAGATGCATCTACAACAGTCGAAACTGAAGCACCAACTCCCTCAACATCATCATCAACATCTACTCCAGCATCTCCAGTGATTGAAATTGTTCTACCAAGAGTTGATGAGCAAAACCAAAATTCAACTTTTCAAGGAGAATCTTCACAACAAAATGCTACGTTAGACGAAGAAGAAGAAGTTTTTGAAAACCCGTTTGCTTCTGAATCTGAATCATCTTCTTCGAGGTTACATGAACCATCTAACACGCATATGTTGAATTCAAGGTACCCTTCTACACTCAAATGGACTAAAGACCATCCAATCGAACATGTCATTGGTGAACCATCCAGGCCAGTTCAGACGAGGAGACAGCTTGCCACCGATCTCGAATTATGTATCTACATCTGTGCTTTAAGTTTGAAAGAACCTAAGAACATTCGAGAGGCAATGGCAGAATACCCGTGGATTGAAGCGATGCAGGATGAAATTCTTTCATACAATTTACACGATAGTTGGGAACTTGTACCTCGACCACTTGAGAAACGTGTTTTTGATCTTAAATGGTTGTGGAAGAATAAATTGGATGAAGAAATGACTGTAATCCGCAACAAAGCTCGTCTCGTGGCTAAAGGATATCCGCAAGAAAAAGGAATATATTTTGAAGAATCATTCGCGCCCGTTGCTAGACTTGAAGCAGTCAGGATTTTCTTAGCTTGTGCCGCTCACAAAAACATCACCGTCTATCAGATGGACATTAAGACTGCGTTCTTGAATGGAACTTTGAAAGAGGAAGTGTATGTGACGCAGCCAGAGGGATTCGTCGACAAAGAACATCCAGACTATGTCTACAAGCTTAAGAAAGCCATTTATGGTTTGAAACAGGCTCCAAGGGCGTGGTCTGACGAACTGTCTTCTTTCTTGCTGAAAAACAATTTCACCACAGGAACGGTTGATAAAACTCTGTTTACTAAAAAACACAAAGATGACATCTTAATTGTTCAAATTTATGTCGATGACATTATCTTTGGATCAACCAATCCTAATCTTTCAAAACAATTTGAAAATCTCATGAAAAGCAAATTTCAAATGTCCATGATGGGGGAACTAAAATTCTTTCTTGGTTTACAAGTACATCAGTCCCCTAGTGGTATTTTTATCAATCAAGCTAAATAAAGCCGAGTATGTGTCTCTATCTGCGTGTTGTGCCCAAGTTCTATGGATGCGGACACAGCTCACAGATTATGGTTTTCATTTCGACCACATTCCTATGTACTGTGACTCGAAAAGTGCCATAGCCATCTCGTGCAACCCCGTGCATCATTCTAAGACGAAGCATATTAGAGTCCGCTACCACTTCATAAAAGAGCACGTAGAAGAGGGTACAGTTGAAATTCATTTCGTTAAGACCGATTACCAACTTGCCGATCTATTTACTAAAGCCCTTCCTAAAGAAAGGTTTGACGAATTAGTTCGACGAATTGGCATGCGAAGCCTAACCCCTGAGGAGTTAGAACGTCTTCTCGAATCTTCTTGAAAACCATTTTCAAAACCGCTTCGCTGTAAATATTTTTTGAAAAAAGAAAATACAACATTTGAAAAACCAACAAAAACAAAATACAAAAATAGAAAATTTCAAAAATACAAAAACAATATAAAACCAAAAAATCCAAAAATATTCTTCTCACGACATGTCTCTCGTATAATCGATATTATGTACGTTTCTAGAAATGCCATTCAACAATGACACGGATATGTACATATGCTTGAGCGAGAGTTCATTTATATGTTTTTCTAAAACATGTCGTTTCTCAAATTTTTCTTCACGATGGCTTTCGTATACTACAGTACGAAACCCAGGCCCGAATGATGACTTCTGATTATTTCAGATCAGGACTCGAACGTTCAAAACCGAAACTCTTTTCAAAAAGTTCGAGTATAATCAAACGAAAAGATTTCAAGCAAAAAAATCGTTTTCACAAAATGACTTGTGTACATTTCAGTACATAACTCGTATTTCAAAGAAAAAACTCCCTCTAAATCCATTAAAATTGATTTTAAACTTTATGTTTAAACAATATGATTTCTTTGAGGGGGAGTATAAAAATTAAAAAGAAAATGTTCCAATTTCATGTGAAAAAGTCCGTCCTTCTCTCCAAATGCTTTTATTTAATCAATTGATATCAAAAATATCACGATATGCTATTTTTGAGGGGGAGAAGACGTGATTAAATGTGATCAAAATGTTCAAAAGTTGTGGAAGAATCTCGAGCTCGTCAGTTAAGACTTAAAGGTCTTGTACTTGACTCAGAACAGACTCAGAATTGACTCTCAAATTGACGAAACAAAATGTTAGTATTCGAAAGGATTTATCCAAGTAGAAAAGTACCATTTCGAGAAGCTCTTATTAGATGTTTACTATGACGGGTCTAACTTCCTTTTTAGGAATGTTAACAACTTCAAGTTAGTTATTAGGGCTAGTTGTCACCTAAAAGCTGATAATGGATCCCTTTAACTAAGCAACGTAAACGTGTCCCTCGGGTATATGTCTATTAAGAGTGGATCAAATCAAAAATGCCAACTCTACCCAACATGTGCAAATTTATCTTAACATATCATGAGCACATGTGAAGGGGGAGTATTTCAAAAGTGCAAAACTCTCAATGTGTTAACAAAAATGTGTTTTATGATCATAAACACTTTGAGAGATTTTCATGCAAATGGTTTATGGCAACAATAGGATAGTCATGGTGATATAAGGTGACTATGGTTAGGAAAAACCGTCCTATGATCCGCCAGAACCGGAGGGATCTAACCAAGGACAATTCCAATAGATAGAATTAGAAGTCCTTAGATATGATTAAAAGAAGGAGTAAAGAATGAAAGGGAAAGAAGGGGTTGAAGAATGAAAAAGAAATGAAATGAGAAAGGGTGAAAAGAAATAGCCCTCCATATGTTCAACCTTAGGGCAGACACCGGGTTCAACTCATTTGCTACTGATTGTTACTAAGGTGACATCGGTACTGAAGACAAGACGTCATGGACCCAGTGACGCACTGCACTTAAACCTTCTAGCCACTCGGGTATCTCTCAAAAGATACTTGTTTCATTCTCACGGAGAACCCTGTATAATCTATTGACCACTCATTCCGAGTGTGTTGATATTGAAAAGGAGGTACTCTGCTCCATTCCTCCGATGACTAAATGTGCACTTATTGAGTCTAGAGCCCCGAGATTACATCAAGGATCTCTTAGGAACACATAATATCTCTACACTGGTGATTCTACATCAATGGACACTAGTTGTAGATTATCGAGTCCTACGCAGATCTTAGCAATCTGCCAGAACGTTTATGAGAGAATTTACTTATGTACTTCTCAATGATTGAACGGAAACTCCTGCCAGGGTCAACATCAAACAGCCCTGACAGCAGGTCACTTTCGTAATCTCTTGTGGGTTACGCTTAGTGTTTCGGTGGTTCCAACGGTCTACAGTCGTGGGGTGATCTCCAGCGACTTACCTAATCGTTGATGTACTTAGGTATATCTTGTAAGCTCTTTCGGGGGTATCCGATTAGGAACGGCCATGGTAAGGGTTGGAGAAAGTCTTCACAATATGCTGTTGACGATCTCTAATTTTGAACCTGTAAGTACCGGATGTTTTATTGCTAACTGTTTTATGCAGGTACAACCACCACACTAGTTTCCACATGCACATACATACATCTCAAAGTCAAAGGAAAGTTCTTACTAAGATCAAAGGAAAGCAACAGTCAAAGAAAGATTCTACGCCAAAAAGAAGAATCTACTAAGTAAAGTGATAAAGATCAATGTGAAAGAACAGCAACAACAAATGTACGTATGGCAAAGACTAAAGATGTATGAGCATGTTGGAAAGGCGTTTAACCTACAAAGACGAAGCAGTGACAAAAGGCAGATGAATCGATCACAACAAAGAACAAAGAACATAGAAAAGTTATTCATCAAAGATCACAAAGTATGAAGGAACGTTGATCAAAGTCTATTCTACAACGACACACAAAGTTCAACGTCAAAGATGACAAAGACCAAGTCACAGGGAACGTCATTCAAACGACTATCCCTTAGGGGGAGATTGTTAGCAATAAAAATATTTATAGAAAGTGATGGTCGTTCTCATCGTTTAAATTTAGTGTGTCGTGTAGGTAGAAATAGTAATATTGGGCGTTTGGACTTAATTAATCTAATTGGTTACTAGTTAAGTAACAAGCCTTGTAAAATCATGTAATAGTCCAAGTCCAAGCCCAAGCCCAAGGAAAGCCCATCTAGTCCAAAGATGGAAGTATATAAGGCACCTTACCTCTCATTTGTAAGGTGTGCTTGTGTGTGTAAGTGTGTGTTTTATATATGATATTCTCTCTTCATCTTACTACTTTTTCTCTCTAGAAAACACATACATATCATCACCAAGTTACCATCTTTCTCATCTCATGTGATTCATATTTGTGATAAAGTTGATAGTTTTACGGTTATACAAAATGTTTAGCATATATGGGGGTAATAATGTTGCTCTTCCCCATTACTCCATTACACTAGTACTTTTCCCATGAGTCCCAATCGTCCTAAAACAATATGTATAAGGATATGACTTAACTTAGCAACCATGTAATTGACCGGATAATTAACTAAGGGTTTAACAAATGTTTTCACAATAATGCACCAAAGGTGGGTGCATACAAGGTGGGCTAAGGCGATTTGGGTGTACATTTAGTAGGGTGTAACAAATTCTCGCTTTGAGTAAGATGCTCAAAGGTCGAAACGAAAGGATAGGCTCGAAGGGGTGTACTAGGGGTATCGTGTACCAAAAGTGGATACAACGCAAAGGGTGTGGGAAAATTACTTTACCAATGAAGTCAATGTAATTATAACAAATATACGGGTGTAAAACAATGGGTTAATCCTAATGCCTCTTATCATGTACTAAATCTTAACTACACGAATGTAGTCTCACTTGTGGATTTGAGATGGTCCTAACGCAAGTTCTAGAATCTAAATACTACCGGTACTCACATCATAGCACCAAAGATGGATGCTTTTCCTACCAATTCTAGGGGCGAACCTCACATATTTGGGGTGGAAAATTTTTTTAGTGGTACAGTTTTGTGCTAGTCATATAATTTCCTATCCATGAGACGCTCATTAAGATCAAGGTTTCACTTCTAAATGTTGTAAAAAATTTTAAATTGGCGCTAAAATTGCCCTAACAAACATTTCTCTTGGTTTTATTACAAATTTACTATCAAACAAAGCAAAACATCAAGCGTAAGTATATTCTCAACGGTGCTTTCATTTACCCCCCTTACACTTAAACCGAACATTGTCCCCAATGTTCAAATAAAAGACGTAAAAGTAAATAAGATGAAAGAATGAAATCAAATACTCCCCTGAATCGTTTGTTGTGGATAATGATGTAACATGGTTAGATCTTCTTCCAAGATAGACGAACGTTCAAAGCTTCCCTTCCGAAATAATAAACGTCTTCTTGTCCAAAATAACCTGTTAACCTGAAAAAGATAAAGGCCAACCTCGCGTAAAATCGGCGGTAAAATCTACATAATAAGATATAATGCTTGTGGAATGAATATTTTGCAGAATTCCTGGAGATTATAAGTTAAAGAATTGACAAAACTTTTTAGGTTTCCGGAAAAATACAAAACTTTCAAAAATTGCAGAAAATTATAACCTGACGCCGTCAGGTGTTAACCCTGACGCCGTCAGAAAGTTCTGACAGAATTCTCATGTTAAGTTTCCGGGAAAAATTCTGGAAAAACTAGATCTTACTTCCTGGAATTCCTGCAAAAATTCATTATGACTCGATACAAGCATTTGACTCAAACAAATACTAATATGTATGTTAATTTCATTGTTATGATTCATGTTCATTCGTTCTTTATAAACCGATTTAGATTTCCCTTACACTTAGCTTTTGCAAAATACCTTTATATGTAGTTAAGACGAAGTTAAAAACAAAATAAAGCATTTTCACAATTTAGTTTGAAGCATGAATCAATAACAAGAAATATAACTTACATACGGAAACAAATAAAATCAAATAAACACACAAAAACACACAAAACATGGGTTGCCTCCCAAGAAGCGCTTTTCTTTATTTACGAGTCTTGTAGCTAGACTCAAAGTCACCCTATCCGACATAGGTGAGTTCCGCATCGAGGATATCCTTAGGGTTGATTTTGGTTGGAAGTTTCCTATCGGTGCGTTTAGTGAAGTATGACCTCTCAAAATTCTCTCCATCCGGGTCATATAAAGTTATCTTAATGTGCCACGATCCATCTCCTTCCTTAGGTGGCTTTTTCCAATCCCATTTGTGCTTATCACCTTCGCTTTTCCACTTATTCATGGCTAGGTTGATTGGCAAAACTCCTAGGAAGTCGGTCATCTTTCTAAAAACTAGGGGATCTTCAAAGGGATCTAGTTCGGTGTCCCTAGCTAAAAGTTGTTCTACCGTTTGTGTTCGGTTTACAAATTCTTCTTCTAGGTAGAATGGGCGTTGGGGTCCTATAAAGTCTCCTTCTAACCATGGTCCGTATCTAGAGGTCTTCCTATCGGGGGGTTCCTCAATGGTGTCATAGGCATGTTTCTTAACATCATAAACCGACCAAGTTTCTCCTTCTCCTACCGCTATCTTGGATTTCTTACAATCAATCATAGCACTAGCGGTGGCTAGAAATCCTCTTCCTATCAACAAGGGGCATGTGGGGTCGCTAACCATATCGAGGACGTGGAAATCGGCTAGCATTGTTAACTTTCCTATGTGAACTATCACGTCCTTTACTACTCCTACCGGGTATGCTACGCTTCCATCCGCTAACCCTATTATTACCTCGGTCTCTTCTAGCTTTCCTAGTTTGAGGGTGGTGTAGAGAGGTAGTGGAAGTAAGTTGAGGCTAGATCCAAGATCGGCTAGTGTGTCATAAGCTTCCGAATTACCAATCTTACATGGTAGGACAAATAGACCCGGATCATCTAACTTCTTAGGTAGTTTGTTTCGAACGAAGGCGGTCCCTTTCTCACCTAATTTGAGCTTCTTCTCATATTTTTCTAGTAGGGCGTTATAGTAGGGGGCTCGTTCTAACACATCAATAACCGGACGTTCAAGGTGGAGTTCCTTGAATTCTTCGTCGAGGTCTTGTGTGGGGGGTGTTTCAACTATGTTATCGACCGATTTGGCGTTGGATGCCTTACTCTCGTGGTCTTTTTGAGGGATTTGGGTTTGTTTGAAACACGTGCTCATGGCGTTGACCGAATAGTATTGTGGGCAAGAACTAGGGGACGAAACCGAAGAAATGGAGTTAACGTTTAGTTTCGGGTTCTTGACCGTGTCGCTCGGGAGGGCTCCCATTTCTCGGTCATTGAGAATCTTCAACAAAGAATCGATTTTATCGGTCATCTCGCTTTGCTTTTGTTTGAACTCGGATTCAAACTTGGATATACGAGCTTCTTGAGATGCCATAAATTTCGACATCAATCCTTCAAAGTTGTTGGTACTACCATAGTTGTTGGAAGGATTGTTGTTGAAGGTACGGTTTGAGGAATTACCGTTGGGTTGAAACCGGTTAGGTGGGTTGGAAGAATTGTTTTGGGGTGCGTTTTGGTTTGACTTCCACCTAAGGTTGGGGTGATTTTTCCATGAGGGGTTGTATGAATCTCCATAAGGGTTTGGCTCGGGTTTGAAAGTGTACCACTTATCTCCCGCTCCGTCGGTACGCGTGGATGCGTAGTCCGCAAAAGCTTGTTCGGGGAGTTCCATGCAATCACGAGTGTCGTGGGGACCACTACATAATTCGCACGAAGAAGTGATTTTGTTCACTTGGCTTGAAGGTTTAGGAGCTTCGTAGGATTTCATGAGAAACTTGACTTGGTCTTCAAGTTCTATGATCCTACGGTCGGAAGTGCTTGAATTATTCGAAGGCAAAGATATTGCCTTGACCGTTTTATTCAAATCACGGGGATCATTCCAACTTTCGTTGTCATATAGAGCAAGATCTTCTAGGAGATCCCATGATTGTTCCGCACTTAGATCACGTAGCTTGCCACCGGCCGCTTGGTCAATGGTTTGCCTCGTGTGGAGATTGATGTGGTCATAGAAGATTTGGACTTGGAGCCAAAGGTCTATGCCATGATGAGGGACTTTTTGGAGTAAGTCCTTGAATCGAGTCCATGCCTCGTAGAGGGTTTCGCCTTGGCGTTGTTGGAACGCCAAGATATCATTCCTTAGCTTGGTAGTTCTCCCCGGTGGGAAAAATTGAGCAAGGAAACGAGTTGTGAGATCGTCCCAAGAGGTGATGGATCCTGCGGGAAGTCGCTCAAGCCATTGACTAGCTTGGTCCCGTAGAGAGAATTGGAAGAGACGCAATCGGGTCGTCTCTCGAGTTGCAACATCAAGGTCTATGGAATCTACGATTTTGAGGAAATCCTTGAGATGTTGGTTTGGATCTTCGGAACGAAGTCCATGGAATGCGCATCCGCTTTGCACCAACCGGATGGTGTCGGATCGCAAGGGAGTGACATTGGCTCCTTGAGTGAGCTCAATGGTGTTTCGATAGCCAAGGTGGCTAGGTCGGGAATACTCTCCTAAGGTGCGGGGTCTAGGAGGTTGGTTTGGTTGTGGTGGGTGGTTTGGTTGAATTGGGTTGTTGGGATCAAGGATGTTACCACCTTCCATGATGGCGGATGGTAAAGATTACGAACAAAAACACGAAGAAAAAGATAGACTAAAGAAATCCTAGAAAAAGAAAATAAAAATCTCACTAGAAAGGAATCTAGTGAGTAGACCTAAAGAAATAAAAATTCTACCTAAACAATAACTATTCCCCGGCAGCGGCGCCAAAAACTTGATGCGTGGTTTTGTGACCTTACAACAGGTTTTACCTCTCGAGGGATCTCAAGAGGCTTACAACCCCACCAGGCAGTGTACCTGACCGATGTAGTATAGGATAGTGGTAAGTACGGGGGATTGATCGTTCTCTCACAGGGAATAGTGTTCGTTAGGATAGAAAAACTACTCTAATAGGTCTAAGGGTGGAAGGAAGATTCTTTTTGTATTTTTATGTTTTATGGAAAGCAAGTAAAATCTCGGTTTTGGAAGAAGGGCGGAATTAGTTGCTAGTCAACTAACCCAAGTTTACTACTTATGCAAATTAAAATAAAATAAATATCTAAACTATTGTGGTTGTGAAAACAATATGGAGAAAATTGTGTTTACTTAGATTTCATTACTCCCTAACTATCTTTTACCGGTTAATTGATATGTGTGTTACTTGTGTGGATGAAGGGTGTATTCCTAATAACTCATGGAGTGGCATACATATCTCTCCAATTCTATGAGCTCTTATCTCGCCCTATGCCATGCACGGCACAACCATAGGGGTTGTAAACAGTGGCTCATGCGTTAAATACTACCTTAATAGCCTAGTATGCCTCGACTACATGTTTCCCAAGACGTTCAAGCACGTTACCATAAAGGAGGTTGGCCAGTTTTCTTGAGCCTAACATCGATGAAACAATCATCCCAACAAACAACAACACACACCAATTAACCAATAATTAATAGTTAGGTTTCATTAGATCTAAGCAAACACTAGAGAATTTAGCTACTCATGTTAATTGAAAGACAAGCAAGATAGATAGACAACCAACACATAGACATATTGATTGAATTAAAGTGAAGACTTATCTTTAATTAAGCACTAGGGTTCCAAGGGTTGGAAACCCTAAAAGTCACAGAAAATTCGTCTTTAGGGTTTGCCCTAAAAGTTCTCCACAAAGTTCCACACATAATGAATGAAAAATAGAAAACTATATATAGATTTTAAGTTCGGACGGCGTCAGCTTATAGGGTCTGACGCCGTCAGCTCGCCGCCATTAGGGTTCTCGGATGGCCTAGATCCATTTGGGACGTGGTCAACATGTAAAACCTTCTGGGCCGTCTCTCTTTAACTTTGTTCCTGACGGCCTATACCTTTTAACACCTGACGGCGTCAGGTGTAAATTCATGAATTCTTTCTGGCCCGTCATTTGATAATAGAATTCCACTCTTTTGTCATCCTTGCTGACGGCGTCACCTAGTGACTTCTGACGCCGTCAGGTTGTAAAATCCTGCTTCTTTAAGACTTTGTCGTTTTCTTCACTTTTATGCTCCAAAAACGTCCAAATGTGCATGTTTTCCAGAATTCCTCTCAAAAGTACCTAAAATGACAAAAGGAACGATTTAGGGCAATATTTGATCACATTTATACGAATTAGGGCTTAAATGACCCCCTAAAAGCGTAACACTTTTCGTCTTATCAGTATGATAAATTGTCATCTTTTCTAGTTGCAAACCACTTTACAAAATTGTGAGGATCTGTTAACACACCCCTTGTGTTGGTGACACTTTGAGTATTTACTAACTAGCACGCGGAATTTACTATCTAACACTTGGAAGATTTGTTGTATGTGATGTATGAAACAGTAAATAGTGAACAAAGAACAATAGAATAAACAAAGTGCTTCAATATTATTGATAATACGAGTGATCAAGCATATCACTAGGGTTTACAACTTTGAAGCTTTTCACAATGATACGTATGACTTAGATATTAATGAGATATGTAAAACCTAACCTAAGTCCTCCTTTTATAGGACAAGCAGTCCTTTACAAGTAAACTTACTTTGATACATTACTCGTATCAATCTAAACATGTAAGATATACACAATATCTATTCTATAATTATCTCCAATCATATCTTCAAGATTCTGTGTTCAGCTCATAAGCAGTAAAACTTGTGGTACTAGCAGTACTAAGTGAGTTAGTACTGCTAGTGTATTCTTCAGCAGTTGTATCTCCAACACTAACAGTTTGTACTGATAAGGATAATTCCTAACAATCTTCCCCTAAACTTATAATTTCTCTCCAAATCACTAAGTTTGTTGAATTATACCTTATCCTTGATGATGTGGAGATTCTTCCAAACACCTATCTTCTCCTTAATTCTCTGGTAGCTCTTTCACACTGATCATGAATCCTTTGTAGTAGATCTTCAACCTTTGTGGTTCTTTCTTCACATCTCAGTTTTGAAGAAAGCTTCACTATGAGTATACCTGCTCTCAAAGGGTATTCCTTTTCTGCTAGCATGAAGACATCCACTCCATCTTGTGTAGAAACATGCAGGACTTCACATGATTCATAGAGCTTCCATAGAGTGTTGAGGTTGTGTGCTTCAAATCTCCAATACCTATCACTTGGATCTGGCTCATATAGTCTTCTAAAGTGAACCCATAGCTTTTTAGCTTTCACATCAGTTGGCTCATCTGTCTTAAAATTTTCTTGCACCAGCTTCCAAAGTGTATCCAAATCCTCCCTGTCACATGATCTGACAAGGTCTTCAAAATCTTTGTAGACAACAGTCACGCCACCAACTCTGTTGATCTTCCAAGCAGCTTCAAACTCATCTGTGTAAATCTCCCAGCTAATGATTGGATGCTTGTCTTGAATTGGATCCGCATAGAGGATTTCAGGCACTATTGTGATAAGTTCTTCAATTTGTTCTTCAGTCAAACCTTCACCTTTCTTTTTCTTCCTTGTGGTCTCTGATTCAAGATTGATACATGCTCTCTTCAATCCTTGAGTTTCTTCTTCTGAACTCATAGGAATAAAATGTCTAGATCTTCTGAAAGAAGTGTACTATAAACTCTCTATTTCTTCATGTGATTTGCCTTTAAGCTGAGCCATCTTCCAGTTGTCTTGATTGCACAAAAATTTCTTCATTCCAGCAATCACTTGAACTTTTGTAGGCTTTCTTTGTCTCCTCTGACCTTTCTTGATAGAGTTTATCATATCATCCAAATTTGCATCATTCTTCATTGATGTGAAGATTGCAACCCTCGCAAAAGGTTTTACTTCTCAAGGGATCTTCAGAAGCTTGCAATCCTCCAGGTAGTGTACCTGACCGATGTAGTATAGTGAGTGGTAGGTACCGGAGGATTGATTGTTCTCTAGGGGAATAGTGTTATTAGGATTGAAGGATAGGTCAACTAGGTCTAAGGGTGAGGGATGATTCTTTTTGTATTTTTATATTTTATGGAAAGCAAGTAAAATCTCGGGTATTGGAAGAGTGGGCAGAATTAGTTGCTAGTCAACTAACCCAAAAACTACTAATTAAAAAAAATAAAATAAATGACAAGAAAAATAAATGTGGTGAACTCCTTATGTGAGACAAATGTGTTTACTTAGATTTCATTACTCCCTAGTTATATTTTATTGGTTTGTTGAATGCCACAATTGTTTAGATGAAGGATTGTATTCCTTAATACCATTCGTTGGGGCGTGTACGTCCTTCCCCAACCCTATGAGTTTCTATCTCTTCTTATGACGACACGTTTAGTATCCTATCATAGCCTCCTTAATAGTCGCTCATGCATTAAATATAATCAATAAAACCATAGTACATATCCGATTACGTTTCTTAAGACGTTCAAGCTAGTTACCGTATAGGAGATTTAGCCAGTTTTCTTAATCCTAACGCGAGTTAATCAACCAAACAATAAACAACAAACCAACAATCAATAACTAGGTTTCATTAGATCTAAGCAAACACAAATAAAATTAAGCTAGCATGTTAATGTAAAGAAAAGACAAACAATGAATCAAACAACACATATACATATTGAATGATTAAAGGAAGAACTTATCTTTAATTGAACATAGAAGAAAAGAGGTTTTAAAAGCCTAAATTTACTGCAAAAGTCAGACTAGGGTTTGCACACAAAGTTCCACCACACAATGAATGAAAAATCCTAAAATATATATAGATTTACAACTCTGACGGCGTCAGGTTATAGATCCTGACGCCGTCATTTCGCCGTGTCTTAGGGTTTCGTATCACCCAAGAGACCTCTGACGCTGTCACGTATAAACTCCACTAGGCCGTCTCTCTTTAACTTTGTACCTGACGACCTCAACTATTTTATACCTGACACCGTCAGGTGTTAATTTCCAACTTTCTTCGCGGGCGTCTCGCTATAAAAATCTTCCATTCACATCATAAGGTGACGGCGTCAGCCTCCAAAGCGTGACGCCGTCAGGTGTAAAAACCTGACTTTTCTTGACTTTTCTTGACTTTCTTGTTTTCTTCATTCTTGAGAATAAAAACGTCCAAAAAGCTCCAAAATGTTCCATATTCCAGAAATCACGTCCCAAGTACCTAAAATGAGAAAAGGAACGATTTGAGGCAATATTTGATCATAAAATCACGACTTAGGGCTTAAATGACCCTCTAAAAACGTATCAAATAAATACTTATCAAATACCATTACACTTAGGATTTGCTTGTCCTCAAGCAAATGAGCTTTTATACCAATCAAAATACAAGTTAGGGGTCATTTAACATTAATATAAAAGTAATTTACAACAAATGATCATTCTACCCTAGTCAAAATAAGCACGAAATTATACACTAGCACCTCACATTAAGTGTTTGGATACTCTCATCTTTCGGGTGTTATAAGTTTATATCACAAATAGAAACGGAAAATATCTCTCACTACTTGTTATAAATTACCATAGGCTTGGGAAAGGATCAAAACCTCCACCACTTTAGCGTAAGCACCTAGGATAAACTACCAAAGAGGTCTTTTTAAAGGGTTATAACATTAGGTGTAGGGGTATGTAAAACACGGTTTATTGGATAAAGGGATATTTTACTGGTAGCAAGTCAATTGTCTTGGCTAATTACATGTACAATGAGGCGTTGCTAAGCCAAGAGTCGACTCAACTTAAGCTAACTACGACTCTCTTTTTATATTTTTCAAGACACTATATCAACATAAACATAAATAAAAGAAACGGGATGGTAGTTTATATGTTTTTTCTACTTTTCGTTTTCTACCTTTTTTTTTCAATTTTCATGTTTTTCGATTTTTTTTTCATTTCATACACTCTTGCCCTACCATCCAAAATAATACATCAAGGGGGCACCTTCTCCCCTTACACTTAAACTTTTACATAATTGGACATAAAGACTCGAATTAAGATAATCGAAACACTTGGAGTACTTTAAAACATTAACGCATATATGGGGGTAATAAATGATGTTCTTCCCCATTTCATCATAACATTAGTACTTTACCCATGAGTTCCAATCGTCCCAAAACGATATGTACATGATATGACTCGACTTAGCAACCATGTAATCAATTAAACAATTAACTAAGGGTTTAAACAAATAACAATAATGCACTAAAGATGAGTGCATACAAGGTAGGCTAAGGCGATTTGGGTGTACATTTTGGGGTGGATTGTAAACAAATTCTTCCTTTAAGTAAAATGCTTAAAGTTAGAAACGAAAAAGATAGGCTCTGNCTAACTACGACTCTCTTTTTATATTTTTCAAGACACTATATCAACATAAACATAAATAAAAGAAACGGGATGGTAGTTTATATGTTTTTTCTACTTTTCGTTTTCTACCTTTTTTTTTCAATTTTCATGTTTTTCGATTTTTTTTTCATTTCATACACTCTTGCCCTACCATCCAAAATAATACATCAAGGGGGCACCTTCTCCCCTTACACTTAAACTTTTACATAATTGGACATAAAGACTCGAATTAAGATAATCGAAACACTTGGAGTACTTTAAAACATTAACGCATATATGGGGGTAATAAATGATGTTCTTCCCCATTTCATCATAACATTAGTACTTTACCCATGAGTTCCAATCGTCCCAAAACGATATGTACATGATATGACTCGACTTAGCAACCATGTAATCAATTAAACAATTAACTAAGGGTTTAAACAAATAACAATAATGCACTAAAGATGAGTGCATACAAGGTAGGCTAAGGCGATTTGGGTGTACATTTTGGGGTGGATTGTAAACAAATTCTTCCTTTAAGTAAAATGCTTAAAGTTAGAAACGAAAAAGATAGGCTCTGAGGGGTGTACTAGGGGTTTCGTGCACTAAAAATGAGTACAACGCAAAGGTGTGGGAGAATTACTTGACCAATGAAGTCAATGTAATTATAATACAGGTTTAAAACATGGGTTATCCTAATGCCTCTTATCATATAGTAAATCCTAACTAAACGAATGTAGTCTCACTAGCGGTCTCGGGATGCATCGCCCTAACGCAAGTTCTAGAATCTATATACTACCGGCACACTCACAAGAAATAATAATGAATGCTTTTCCCTACAAATCTAAAGGCGAACCTCACATATTTGGGGTGGAATTTTTGAGTGGTATGGTTTTTGTGCTAGTCATACAATTCCTATCCATGAGACGCTTATTAAGACTAAAGTTTCACTCCTACATGTTGTAAAAAATTTTAAATTTGGTGCTAAAATTGCCCTAACAAGTATTTCTCATAGTTTTATTACACATCTACTATTAAACAAAACAAAAATCAAGCGAAGTTATAGTTTCTAAGGTATCCAAATTTACCCCCCCCCCCCCTTACACTTAAGTCGAACATTGTCCCCAATGTTCAAAATAAAAGATGTAAAAGCAAAGTTAAATGAAAATGAAACAGACTAATACTCCCCTGATTCGCTCGGTATGGATGATATGGTAACGTGGTTAAATCCTTCTCCAAGAAAATGAACATGCAAAGCATCACTCCTGAAATAAAATCATCTTCTTTTCCAATATAACCTGTTAAACAACAAAGAAAAAAACACGAAACCTCGCATAAAATCGGCGGTAAATTCTATATAAAAGTAAATCCTAGGAAGCAAGGTAAGATATAATACTTGCAAAATAAATGTTTGCAGATTCCTGGAGTTTAAAAATTAAAGACTTTACGAAACTTTACAATTCCAGCAGAAAAAACAAAATCTGGAAAAAATTTCAGAAAATAACTCCTGACGCCGTCAGGTTTTAACCCTGGCGCCGTCAGATCCGATCTGACAGAATTCTTTATATTTTGATTCTGGGAAATTTCTGAGAAAATCTAAGTTTTAATACCTGGAATTCCTGCAAAACATTCATTGTGACTCGATACAAGCATTTGACTCACACAAATACTAATATGTATGTTCATATCTAATTGTTATTGTTCATATTCAATCCATTATAAGAAACAAATATGATCTTCCCTTACACTTATCTTTTGCAAAATACCTTTATATGTAATTAAGACGAGGTTAAAAATAAAATAAAGCATTTTCATAATTTTATTTGAGACATGAATAATAAACAATAAGAATGAAACATACATACGAAAGCAAATAAAAACAAATAACCGAACAAACAAACAAAATAAAGCTTGGGTTGCCTCCCAAGAAGCGCTTTTCTTTTTTTACGAGTCTTGTAGCTAGACTCAAAGTCACTCTCTACTACGTGACTTCATCACGTAAAATGATGTATCCATTTTTGATAAAGCCCTCGCCATCATTGTGGTAATGTTTCAATCGTTGGACGTTCACAGTCATCTTTCCACCTTTTTTATTAATCAGGACTACTGCTCCATTTTGACATAAGCTTTTTATTGTGAATGGTCTATACCACCAAGATTTTAGTCTATCGGGAGGTAATTTCACTCCTGAGTGGCATAAAAGTACCAAATCTCCTTCCATAAACTCGACAGGACTCCTAATCTGCTGATTGCACTCTATCTCAACTTCCACAGAGTTTCTAACTCTAACTTTACACTTCTCAATCTCAATTTTTTTGTAGTTCTTAATCCTCGCCTCCCATGCAAGGATTTTTTTTTGAACATGATCACGAGGTATATCAAAATCGTTCTCAAGCTTATTTTTCAGCATATTCTCTCTTACATATTGTGGAGTCATGTGAAAACGAATCTTTCTTTGCCTTGATTTGAGTTCTATCACCCCCTTTTCGTACTTGATGACTGCCCTTGCCGTAGTAAGAAATGGTGCTCCAAGAATTATTGGCATATACTCATTCTCTCTATCATCAATGATCACGAAATCAACGGGATATATGAAACTTGCTACGTTAACTAACACATCTTCTGCAATTCCAAAAGGGTACACGTAAGAGTGACTAGCAAAGAAGAGCCTAACGTGGGTAGTGGTTGGTATTTCGTTGGTTAACTGGACATAAATGGATAAAGGCATCAGGTTTATCTCTGACCCTTGGTCGGCCAAAGTATCTAAATATGTTGGGAATAAAGCTAACAGTTACCACTGATAAGCTTGTGGAAGACACTGTTGAAGAATGCACTAGCAGTGGAAACACATTACCACTGCTAGTACATATTATTACCACTGCTGTTAGGATAACTGTAATGTATTCATATGTAGGTAAGTATAGAAAAGATCTTGTGTATATTCTATTATGATAGCTTTATATTTATCTTGTAAAGGACTCCTTGTGCTATAAAAGGAGGTCCTAGGTCATTGTTCTAGGTACGTATCAACCCTAGAAAGATTCAAGGTGTAAACCTAGTGATAAGCAAGATCACTCATATTATTATCAATAATATTGAGGCTTTGTGTTAAACTTACAACTGTTCTCACTTACATTAAATCATACAATTCATATTTTAAGTATTGTTAAGTATATTCCGCGTGCTTAATAATATAACTCAAAGTATCACTCTAACACAAGGTGTGTGTTTAGATCCTACAAGTGGTATCAGAGCCAGGTTTCTGATACTTTGATTTAGAAGATCCAAGAATTAAGCTTAACCAATTCACTCAGATCCATGGAGATGGAAAACAACCAGTCAAATTCTGCTCCAAGACTTCCTAAGCTCAAACTCAATGAGGTTTGAGATGTGGAGGATAATGATTGAGCAATACTTTCTCATTCAAGATTATGCTTTGTGGGAGATCATCTTAACTGGTGACTCTTTCAAACCTACTCAGAAGACTGAGAAAGTTGGTGACAAAGAAGTAATCACAGTTTCTGCACCTTCTACTAGTGATGAAAGAACACAGAAGAAGAATGATATGAAGGCCAGAAGTTTACTTCTAATGACTCTTCCTAAAGACCAGATCATTGCTTTCAGTAAATTCAAGACTGCAAAAGAATTGTTTGAAGAGATCTGTTCTGTGTTTGGTGGCAATGATGCTACTAAGAAGACCCAAAAGACATTGTTGAAGCAGAGCTATGAAAACTTCACTGCTTCAAGCAATGAATCACTTGACAGCATTTTCACCAAACTACAGAAGATTGTCACTCAATTGACTGTGTTTGGAATTGAGGTAGAACAGGAAGACCTCAATTTGAAGTTTCTAAGAAGCTTGCCCTCTGAGTTTCATACCAATGTTACAGTCTGGGAGAACAAACCAGAAATTGAAACTATGAAGCTCAATGATCTTTACAATAACTTCAAACTCATTGAACAAAGATTGAAGAAGGCAGGGAAGCTTGGTTCAAGCTCTAGCAGCTTGGCATTGGTGTCAACCTCAGTTGACAGTGATGATTCTGAAGATGACAGTAATGATGACAGTGCCACTGCTGGTTCTACAGTTTCCACTGGTAATGCTCTTGTTACCACTGCAGGTTCAAAGAAGAAGGTTGCTGGTATTGGAGATCCTACCTTTTATGCCTTTATCTCCACTCAAGTTAATGGCTCTATATTAACTCATGAAGACATAGAGAAAATTGATGAGGATGACTTGGAGGAGATGGACATAAAGTGGCAAGTAGCTTTTCTCAGCATGAGAGCTAGGAAATTCTACAAGAAGACTGGCAAGCCAATCCACATCAATGGAAGTGAAACTGCAGGGTTTGATAAGAAGAAAATAGAGTGTTTCAACTGTTACAAGTTGGGGCATTTGCTAGGGAATGCAGGAGACCAAGGAAGCAGGATAACAGATCCACATGATACAAGCAAAAGAAGGAACCAATTGTGGAGGAACCAAAGGCAATGCTAGCAATTGATGATGTGAGCTATGAGTGGAGTTTCATGGCTGATGATGAAGAGGAAAAACCTTCAGATGCTGCTTTCATTGCTACTGAACATGCTCTCATGGCCTTCTCTGACTCTGAGGTACAAAACTTTGAATGTTGTTCTAAAACATGTAGGGCTTCTAGAGAATGTGAAAGGCTAAATGAATCACTAGAAAACCATAGAACAGAGTTGTTTGCTGCTAACTATAATGTTTCAAATCTTAGAAGAGGTATATCTGTGTTAGAAAAACAACTTGAGCATTATAGAGAAAATGAGACAAAATTTAATGATAATATGGTTATTCTTAAAAGAGAGTTAGATCATAGGATAGCAGTGAATGAGGCATTTAAAGAAGAGCTTGAAAGGATTAGAAATGTAAATGAGAATGTCAACTTATATGTTGATACCTTATATTATCAGTCTAAGTCTATTGATAAAATTTAGGAAGCACAAATCACTAACAAAGCTAAGTCTAGTTTAGGATACAATACAGTTCCTCCACCACTATGGGGTGTTCCAGCACCCCCTGGCATAGATTTAGCACATACAGGACTAGAAGAGTTTCAGGAACCTATTCTTGAATATGGTCCTCCCAAATTTGTGAATAATGAGAAAGAGGTTAAGCATGAAACTGATGTTTTTGAAAGTACAAGTGACTCATCTGTAGTAGATGAGAGTGTTAAAAAGAATGTAAAGACTTCTATCCCACAAGTTGTTAATAACATTACAGAGGAACCTAGGAAACAAGTTAATAAGCCTAGACAAACTGTAAGGTATGCTGAGATGTATAGAAACAAGTCATCAACTCCTAGGGGTAACCAGAGGAGTTGGAATCATGTAAAATCTCAACAACTAGGTAGTGAGTTTGTAATGAACAATAAAGCATGTTATATCTGTGGTAGCTTTGAACATTTACATGCAAATTGTGACTATCATGTTGGGAGAAGGGAAGCTTATGGGAAAAAGAGGGTGGATTCAAACAAGTTTCAATACAATTCACACCCTAATACTCACAGCAACATGATCCCAAGAGCAGTTTTGTTGAGAAGTGGACTTAAATCTTTTGCCACTGCTAAAAATGTTAACACTGCTCATCCTAAATCACCTGTTTCAAGTGCAAAACCTAAAACAACTTTTGTTAAATCTGTACAAACAGGAAAAAGGACTTTTTATAACAAAAGGGTTCAAGATAACCAACAGTGGGTACCAAAGTCTAAACCAGCAGTTACCACTGCTCAAACAAAAGTTCCCACTGCTAAAGTTGTAAACAAGAACAGGGGTAATATGGGAAATGCTGTGAAGGCCTCAGCACGTTGGGAATGGAAACCTAAAGGAAATATCACAACAAACAATCCCAATGGTGTATCAATGACCTTTGATAGATTTAACTATATTGATACACGAGGCAGATCCAAGTCAATCATGGCTTGGGTCTCCAAAGGAAACTAACTCCTTTATTATATGTGCAGGAACATCCAAGGACAAAAAGATCAGACCAAGGCTATACAGACAGTGGATGTTCAAGGCACATGACTGGCAACAAGTCCTATCTATCCAATTTTGAATACTTTGATGGACATGATGTCAGCTTTGGAGGAGGAGTAAATGGTAAAGTTACTGGTAAAGGTGTTATTAAAACTGGTAACTTGGATTTTGAACCTGTGTACTATGTAAAAGAGCTTAAGTATAATCTCTTTAGTGTGTCACAGATGTGTGACAAGAAAAACAATGTTCTTTTTACTGAAGATATGTGTTTTGTTCTTTCTAAGGATTTTAAGATGCCTGATGAGAGTCAGATCCTTCTTAAAATTCCTAGAAAAGGCAACTTATATAGCTTTGATATGAATAACATTGTTGCTAAAGAAGATCATGCTTGCTTTATTGCAAAGGCCACAGTGGATGAATCCATGCTATGGCATAGAAGACTTGGTCATATTAATTTCAAAACCATAAATAAGATTGTCAAAGATGGTTTGGTAAGAGGTTTGCCTCAGAAAAGATTTGAAAATGATCAAACCTGTGTTGCTTGTCTTAAGGGCAAACAACACAGAGCTTCTTGCAGGTCAAAATCAATTAACTCTATTGCTCACCCACTTCAAATGTTACATATGGATTTGTTTGGTCCTACATCTGTGAGTAGCATAAATCTTAAGAGATATTGTCTTGTTGTAACTGATGATTTTAGTAGGTTCACATGGGTTTTCTTTCTTAGAACTAAGGATGAGACAACAGGCATCCTTAAGACCTTTATAACTGAAGTAGAAAACCAAAATGATATGAAAGTTAAAATCATTAGGTGTGACAATGGGACAGAATTTAAGAATAGAGTTATGGATGATTTTTGCAGAGAGAAAGGTATTAAAAGAGAATTTAGTGTAGCTAGAACTCCTCAACAAAATGGTGTAGCTGAGAGGAGAAATAGGACACTAATAGAGGCTGCTAGAACCATGTTGGCAGATTCAAAATTGCCAATGACTTTTTGGGCTGAAGCAGTTAACACTGCTTGTTATGTGCAAAACAGGGTTTTAGTAGTAAAAACAAAGAACAAGACACCTTATGAGTTATTTAGAGGTAGACCACCTCTCCTAGACTTCATGAGACCATTTGGATGTCATGTCACTATTCTCAATACCATAGATCATCTGGGTAAATTTGATGAAAAAGCTGATGAAGGGTATTTTGTTGGGTATTCTATGGTTAGTAAAGCTTTTAGGGTATTCAACTTAAGGACCCAAAAGGATGAAGAAAATCTGCATGTTGAGTTCCTAGAAAACAAAGTGAATGTAAAAGGAACTGGTCCAGAAAGGCTGTTTGATTTTGATACTCTAACCCATACCATGAACTATGTGCCTATCTCTACAGGTACATCTACTAATGATTTTGCAGGTTCAGAAGAGTTTGTTGATGATGATGAACCAAGCATGGATCAACAAGATGATCAAGATGAATTCATTTTGCCTATTTGGGACTATGCAGATTATGATGATGTTGCAAAGATTGGAGATGCTCAACCTTCTAAAGCAACAAATGTGAACACTGGAAATAATGAAAGCAGTGGAAATTTAGATTCCACTACTAGGCCAAAAGATTCCACTGCCAGACCAGAAGTTGCAGAGAATGTTGAAAGTAGTGGAAATACTAATTCCACTGCTAGGCCAGAAGTCTCCACTGCTACACTTGAAGTGGAAAATTCAATTCCAGTTACACAGGAAGCTCAAGCCAGTGATTTTGAAATATCAAATATGCCTACTGAGATTGAAATTCCTCAAACTCCCCATACCAAAGTTCATAAATCACATCCTCTTGAAAATGTGATAGGGGATGTAAACTCACTTGTGAAGACTAGAAGACAATCAAAGATGGCTGACATTCATGGTTTTATCAGTGAAATTTATGAATCTAAGAATCATGAAGGCAAAAATGAATGTCTATTCATGTGTTTTCTGTCTCAAATGGAACCAAAGAATGTATTCAAGGCACTTGAAGATGAAAGCTGGGTGGAAGGAATGCAAGAAGAGTTGCTTCAGTTCAAAATTCAAAAGGTTTGGGTGCTTTGTGATTTACCTAAAGGCATGAAAGTAATTGGTACCAAATGGGTGTTTAGAAACAAGAGAGATGAAAGAGGAATTGTCATAAGAAACAAGGCTAGGCTTGTAGCATAAAGATACACTCAGGAGGAGGGTATTGATTATGAAGAGGTGTTTGCCCCAGTTGCAAGAATAGAAGCAATTAGACTTTTTCTAGCCTATGCATCCTTTATGGGCTTCACAGTCTATCAAATGGATGTAAAAAGTGCTTTTCTATATGGGCAAATTGATGAGGAGGTATATGTTTCACAACCTCCAGGCTTTGAAGACCCTGAACATCCTGACACAGTATACAGGGTAGTTAAAGCATTGTATGTATTGCATCAGGCACCAAGGAAGTGGTATGAAACCCTAGCTACTTATCTTTTGGATAATGGGTTTCATAGAGGAAGAATTGATCAAACTTTTTTCATCAAGAAAGACAAAAATGATATCTTGCTGGTTCAAGTGTATGTTGATGATATTATTTTTGGCTCAACAAAGCCAGAGATGTGCAAAGATTTTGAGAAGCTTATGAAAGATGAGTTCAAGATGAGTTCTATGGGTGAACTCACATTCTTTTTGGGACTTCAAGTACAACAAAGGCCAGATGGAATCTTCATTAATCAAGACAAGTATGTGGCTGAGATACTTAGGAAGTTCAAATTCACTGATGCAAAGTCCTCTAGCTCACCTGCAGACAGAGGTACACATCTGCTTCTAAAAGAAAACAGTGGAGAAGCAGTTGATGTACATATGTACAGATCTATGATTGGTTCTTTGATGTATCTCACTTCATCAAGGCCAGACATTATGTTTGCAGTATGTGCTTGTGCAAGGTTTCAGGTCACTCCCAAAGAATCACACTTGACTGCAGTGAAGAAGATTTTCAAATAACTTAAAGCATATCCTCATTTGGGATTATGGTACCCTAAAGAATCTCCTATGGAATTGGTTACCTACTCAGATAGTGATTATGCTGGAGCTAGCTTGGATAGAAATTCTACAACAGGTGGATGCCAATTTCTTGGATGTAGATTGGTGTCCTGGCAGTGCAAGAAACAAACTATGGTGGCAACTTCATCAACTGAGGCAGAGTATGTGGCTGCTACAAGTTGCTGTGCTCAAGTTCTATGGCTTCAAAATCAACTTTTGGACTATGGGTACAATTTCATGAATACCATCATTTATATTGACGATAGTAGTACTATATGCATAATTAAGAATCCAGTTCAACACACAAAGACTAAACATATTGAAATTAGACATCATTTTATAAGAGATTGTTATGAGAAAAGGCTAATTCAAGTTGTCAAAATCTATACTGATGATAACTATGCTGATCTATTAACAAAAGGTCTTGATGTGGGTAGATTTCAGTACTTGGTAACAGGTATTGGAATGCTAAATCCATAAAAATTCTTGTGTCTAATGGTCTTTGGTGTTGAGGGGAGGTTCTTGGTACTAAAGTTGTTGTATATGTTTGTATAAGTTTGTGTTCGTATATGTTTTGCTTGTATTTTGTTTGCCCACTAACTTTTATGCAGAGACTAAGGCAAACAGTGGAAACAATATGGCAAGCAGTGGTAAATATTACTCTCACAGTGGAAAAAGAAAAACAGAGAAACCACAAATATTTCTATCAAAAGAAAAGTTTCATTGATTCAAAGGAGAGTACATACAAACACCATCAAAACACAAAAATAAAACCTAAAACAATCTACAACCCTACACCATACATAGGCTACTCCATTGGCTTCTTGCCCTTGCCCTGATAGTTGTGTTTGTTCTTCTGAGCACTTTTCCTTTTGTTCTCAAAGGATGACTGCAATATCGGACAAGCAAGTCCAAGAACTTGTGGAGGAGGCCTTGGTAGTCTTGCAGGCATCTCAGGTATGGAGATTTGCTTCATGTTGGAGAGAGTTGCTCCCAAAGCTTTAGTCAGAGCCCTTGGCAACTCCTTTGCCAAGGAATAGGACTCATCATCATCTGAATCATCAGAAGAGCTGGAGTAGAACTCAAGAGATGGTGCAGGCTTAGCAACAGGTGCAGGTTGGGCAGCAGGTGCTGGCTTGGCAACAGGCTTAGCAGCATCCTTCTTTGTTGGCTTCTTGGATGTGGAGGCTGAAGCACAGGGTGGAAAGTAACTTGCCCACCCTGATGCCTCTGAAGATGACTCAGAGGACATCAATATCTCTGTGTCTGAATCAGAAGTGAGGTCAATGATGTTAGGAAGTTTGCTCATGGTGACTTTTAGGGATTTTATGAAAGATATAATGTGTTTTGGTGAAGATAATAGAGAGCTGAGTCACTTTATATAGGCAAATTCAACTAAAAGGTCTCATCAATTGAGATATTTACTTTCACCTATTAGGGTAGGTTGAAAAGTAAATATAGATATTATCGGGTTGACTTTGGAAGATATTTGTGAATAGTGGCTTGGTTAAAAGTAACTTTGGTTAAGAACAAGTTTGGTTATGAATATTCTTTGTATTATGCTAACACTTGTAGGTACATAACCAATCTTTGCTGGGAGTTGATCATAAAAGGTGTATAAGTGAGATACACAACAAATGGTTATTGATTCACCATGTCTAACCCACATAAGAATCAACTAGTCCAGAGCAAACGGCTACTGGTAAAGACTTAACAAATCCGTTTATGGTTGATAGTTTACCAAAAACTATATGGTTATTAACTCACCATATTCTTTATGATTAAGAGTTGGCTAGTCCATAGCAAACGGCTCATGGTAAAGACAAATCAAATCCGTTAATAGCTGGTAGTTTGCTAAAAACTATGTAGAAAGCAGTTTAATTTTTATATATTTATTTTACCACTGCTTTTGAAAATTTTGTGAAAACTTCCCACTGCTAGTTCACAGTTACCACTGCCAGTGTTATTTTTACCACTGTTGAACTAGCCGTTACAACTGTTGTGTCAGTAACAAACTTTTTGCTAGCCGTTGAGAGTAACTGCTTTCCATATTAATAGGGTAAATTTTTTTTAGAAGATTATCTACTTTCCTAATTATATTTATTCTCTTAAAGATAAATATTTTCCATAGATAATTCTTTCTTGCGCATAACTCTCAAACCCTAGCAATATATATATTTTTCTCTCAATTGGCGAGTTTATTATTCAATTCATACTAACACAACTGATTTTTCATCAAAAGATACTATGGCATCAATCACCTTTGCAGTTGAGCACAACCAAGTGGCTAATTTGGAAAAGTCAAACGACAAGAGTGGTCCTCTTTTTCATCAGATTGTGGATTTTCTAAACACTACTCATGTGAGGTATGCTTTACTTCTTAATCTCACAATCTATATCTCTCAAATCAAGCAGTTTTGGAACTCTGTTGAGTCCATAACCATTGAAGATGGAGATACACATGAATCTGTGGATGCTCTTAGAGCCACAGTGGATGGGGTAACTATTGATGTTACTGAGTCATCCTTGATGAGAATTCTCCAATTGGATGATCTCAATGGTATCATCACATTACCTATGCCAGAAATTTGGGAAAGTCTTTCATCCATGGGGTACAATACCACTGACAAAAGGGCTACTTTCAAAAAGAGTGGTTTTTGTTCTCACTGGAGATTTTTGATTCATACTCTATTACATTGCCTTAGTCCTAAGAAAACATCTTATGAACAATTTAGTTCACCAATGGCTTACCCTTTAGTTTGTCTAGGTAAAGATAGGATTTTTAATTGGTCTAAATATATTTTTACAAGTATGCAAGGCAATGTAAAGAGTTCAACAAAATTTTTGATGTATCCAAGGTTTGTGCAAGCTGTGTTAAATGAATTTCAACTGCAACCCCATAAAAGAGTTTACAAAATCCGTTGCCTTAAGCCCAAAGTTTCTCAAAATATGGATAAGGTTGGCAATTGGGTTTTTACACCACTTTTTCCTCAAATGCTTGCAAGAATTGCACAGGTACAGGGTGAAGATACAACAATCCCAGTTGTATCTCAAAACACACCCACAATAACTGTTCCAACAATTGATTATACTCCACCAGTTATTCATACCTATGAGAGGAGGCAAAAACAGCCAACTCCTCTCATCCAAACACAGCAGGTTCCTGATCCTTTTGGTGTTGGAACAAGCAGTGGTGGTTCCAGGCTTCAACCTAGCCCTGCTAGGGAGGAAACTAAACCTTTGCCCTATGATTCACCTCTCCCAACAGGTAACACAGTTGGAAGTGTTGAGGGCAATGAGCAACCAATGGAATTGATGGAACTTTGTACCAAATTAGTAAAGCAGGTTGAATCTCTAAAGCTGGACTTGGCACAAGTAAAGGAGTAGCATGCCAAGGATGTTACCAATTTGCAACAAGAGGTTGAAGCTTTGAAGGATGAGATACAGGGGTTAAAGCAAAAGAAAAGAACTACAAAGATGGTGATTTCATCTTCATCCTCACCCAGTGATGCTTTCTTTGAAGATTTTGGGAATTCTCCCAAACAGGGGAGGAAAACAGATGCTGAAACCAAGGGGAGGAGAATTGATTTCAGAGAAGAAGATGATTCTGATGCTGATTTTGATTTTGGAGTTAAAGATTTGGCATTTGAGCAAATGAATGATACTGAAGAGCAAGAAATTCCTCTACAGCAGCAACTTGATACAGATCCACCAGAGCAAAAAGATTCCACTGCTGCTACAAATATTTCCACTGCAAACCCAATTTCTACAGAAGTCCCAATTTCCACTGCAGAGCAAATGGTTCCCAATGCTGGGCATAACATTACCACTGCAGAGGAAGAACTTGAAAAGATAAGCAAAGACAAAGGTAAAGCAGTATTGCAGAGTGAAGAGCAACCAAAAAGGAAGGTTAAAAGGAGAGTACAAGCTCAAGTTGACTATGATGCTAAAGTTGCTAGAAAGCTAAGAGAAGATGAAGTTGCAAACAAAAAGAGATTGGATGAAATGGAGATTGCAGACTTCATGGAAGCTAAAAGATTAGATAGAATGGAAACCACTGCTCCTATGGATGTAGATCCAATTTCCACTGTTCCACCTACAATTCTGAGAGAGAAGACTCCAGAATTCACATATGTACCTACAGATGAAGAAGTTGAATTCTTGGTTGAAAATGATCCAGTAATCAAGAAGAAAGCAATTGACCTTGTTGCAGATAAGACCTTAAATGAGGAACAAAGAACAGCTCAGTTGAAGGATTTTATTGAGATGAAGAATAGACAAGCACTTCAAGAAGCAATTGGTTCAGTCAGAAAGGGTCAAAAGAAATCAAGGCAACCAACTAAGGCACAAGTTATTTCATGGATGAAGACTTACTGTTGTCATGTTGGTGGCTGGAAAATGCATAAA
>LBNU01004795.1:6266-16812 GCA_014162995.1 Artemisia annua | reverse complement strand
ATGATCCAGTAATCAAGAAGAAAGCAATTGACCTTGTTGCAGATAAGACCTTAAATGAGGAACAAAGAACAGCTCAGTTGAAGGATTTTATTGAGATGAAGAATAGACAAGCACTTCAAGAAGCAATTGGTTCAGTCAGAAAGGGTCAAAAGAAATCAAGGCAACCAACTAAGGCACAAGTTATTTCATGGATGAAGACTTACTGTTGTCATGTTGGTGGCTGGAAAATGCATAAATTTAAAGGGATGACCCATGATCAGGTTGAAGGTGTCTACTACAGAGTTAAAAGGCAAGATCTTGACTTTATTCCTATGAACTCTGAAGAAGAAGAAAGAAGATTTCCTCACCAGAAGAGAAAGGCTAAAGATAATGAACCTCAGACTCAAAAGAAAACAAGATTTGTTGAAGAACAAAAGGCTCAGTCTGAGAAATTCACAGAAGAACAGCTGACTGGTATGATGTTAATTGAAGAAGAAGATTTTTATCCAGACCCACTGCAAGTCAGACATCCTATCATTGATTTGGAAGTTTACACTGCTAGAAACTTTGCTCCAACATGGAAAATTACAAGGCTAGATGGTGAGACTTCATCATTCATTCAGTTTGAAGAACTTATCAAAGCATGTGACAGAGATGATCTTGATGCATTGTGGAGATTAGTTCAAGAAAGATTTGATGCTGGCAGTCTTAAAGATGTGAAGGAAATGCAGTTATGGGTTGATCTAAGAAGGCTCTATGAACCAGATGTTAATGATAACTTTTGGAAGTTTGAAGCTATAGGTGTGGAAACTACATGGATTTATTATGACTCATGTGAAGTTCATCATGTTTCTACAAAAGCTGGAGTGGATGCTTTTATGTTTTCTGAGAAAGAATACCCACTTAGAGCTGAAACTCTCACTTCAATGTTGTCAATACAAATAAGAGTTCATGAAGATACTGAGAAGGTAAGAGCATTGATAAATAGGATTCAAGAACAATGTTCAAGAGCTATTCAAGCCTTAAGAAGAAAGTGAAGTGTTTGGAAGAATTCCCCAATTCCTAAGAGATGATGCAGATTGAAGAAACTTATTGATTTGCAGAGAAATCATAAGTTTAGGGGAGGATTGTTGGGAATAAAGCTAACAGTTACCACTGATAAGCTTGTGGAAGACACTGCTGAAGAATGCACTAGCAGTTGAAACACATTACCACTGCTAGTACATATTATTACCACTGCTGTTAGGATAACTGTAATGTATTCGTATGTAGATAAGTATAGAAAAGATCTTGTGTATATTCTATTATGATAGCTTTATATTTATCTTGTAAAGGACTCCTTGTGCTATAAAAGGAGGTCATAGGTCATTGTTCTAGGTACATATCAACCCTAGAAAGCTTCAAGGTGTAACCCTAGTGATAGCAAGATCACTCGTATTATTATCAATAATATTGAAGCTTTGTGTTAAACTTACAACTGTTCTCACTTACATTAAATCATACAATTCATATTCTAAGTATTGTTAAGTATATTCCGCGTGCTTAATAATATAACTCAAAGTATCACTCTAACACAAGGTGTGTGTTTAGATCCTACAAAATACTTTAATTCCCCTATGCTACATGGTATCTTGAAATTCCCATAAGCCATTTGCTTCATAGCGACACTCCGCTTAAGTAGCCTCTCGTACACTGGTCCTCCAGGTAATGTATCATATTCATCTTCTTCTTTTTTTTCTTTAGAGACCTTTTTAGATTAGTAGTTATGTCTATCATCCCTTATCTAGTTAGTTATAGTTTTCTCATTAATGTTGTGCTTTAGATAATACCGTAATGGTTGTGACTTTGGTGGTTCCTCGATTGTTCGTGCACTAAGGGTTGTTTTCTCCTCTTCATCATTGCCTTTATGGACAATGGATATAGCATTAACAAACTTGGTGATGGGAGTGTCGCCTTCTTTCCTAACCAACACTTTTCCGGAGTCTTCGTCTTCGTATACTCCTTTAATAGACTCATCATCTCAGCCATCTTTTCTTGCATTTCCTCCCTCTATCAAGCATATTTTCGAAAAGATTCTGCATTCTCTCTGAGAGGTGACTCAGATAAAGGCGCGGCTTTATTGCTTGAAATAGAGTTAACTGTTGCTCGATTTGGACTCGAGGGTCTTTTTCGCTTTTCGATTAGGTAGTCAACCCTTTTCTCGAGTTCACAAAGATTCTCCTCCGAGAGATGAGATAATTTTTCGGGTGACAAAATTGCCTTGATGACTGTGGTTACATCATGGGGATCTTCCCATGATTCGCTGCCAAAAAAGCCAAGCTCATCAAATGATGTCCCATGATTCCCTGGCATCCTTTTCTCACAATTTTCTGCCTGCTGCTCGATCAATGGCATGCTTGGTGAGGTAATCGACATGGTCATAGAAGATTTGTACCAAGAGCAAGAGATCTATGCCATGATGAGGGACTTTTTGGAGTAAGTCCTTGAAACGAGTCCACGCTTTGTAAAGGGTTTCACCTTGACGTTATTGGAACATCAAGATGTCATTCCTTAACTTGGTAGTTCTCCCCGGTGGGGAAAATTGAGCAAGGAAACAAGAGGCGAGATCATCCCAAGAGGTGATGGATCCAACG
This sequence comes from Artemisia annua, assembly GCA_014162995.1. NCBI lineage: Eukaryota > Viridiplantae > Streptophyta > Magnoliopsida > Asterales > Asteraceae > Artemisia > Artemisia annua. The sequence continues at coordinate 14,200 of LBNU01004795.1, read as the reverse complement.
GGTAAACGCTCGAGCCATTGACTAGCTTGGTCACGTAGAGAGAATTGGAAGAGACACAATCGTGTCGTCTCTCGTGTGGCAACATCAAGGTCTATGGAATCAACAATTTTAAGGAAATCCTTGAGATGTTGGTTAGGATCTTCGGAACGAAGTCCATGGAATGTACATCCGCTTTGCACCAACCAGATGGGGTTAGATCGCAAGGGAGACACATTGGCTCTTTGGTTGAGCTCAATGGTGTTTCGATAGCCTTGGTGGCTAGGCCGGGAGTACTCTCCTATGGTACGTACTCTAGGTGGTTTGGATAGGTTTTGGTAGTTTTGTTGTGGTGGGATGATGGGTTCTAAGATTACATTCTGAATCTAACTGGAAGAGCTTGTTGGGATGACCAAATCTTTGATAACTGGAAACTTGCTATAAACGGTAAGGGGAGGAGAAAACTCACTGCAGGTAATATTGAGTGTCTTCGATTCTTTGAAATTAAATTTCCAGCTATCCTTTATGATGATTCACTTAGCTTTAAGGAGAGTTCTTTACAAGACTTCTCCCAAATAATTGATGATAAATGTGAATTATTTTTACCTAAAACTGATTATTACATGTTGATGTCTGAAAAGAAAATTTTTAAGAAACGGTTTGCTAAAAAGGAAAAATTTGATATATTAAAAATTGATACAAACCTCTTTTCTTATGAATACCTAAATTTGAAAACACGGAAATCCACAACGAAAGTTGTGATTTCAGTAAAAATTCCTCAGACATTACTCTATGTAATACATCATCTCTAAATTGCAATCTCAATTTTTGTAAGCCCAAATTAGTTTATAAGGAAAAGTGTTGCAGAGGCCAAGGTATGTTTCTCATTTGAATTAATATCCACTGTCACTAAAGTACGGCGTATGTAACTAACATGTTGCGCTGCATTGCTGCTTAATTGATAGCTTTGTCCAGTCAACAATTCTCAAATGCAACGCACGTAACTAATTAGTTGCGCCGTATCGAACTTCAATAAAATCTTTTGACCAATCAGATATTATTTTCATATGCGGCGTATGACTATTACCGAGATGCGCCGCATCTTGGACCCTCTATAAATAGAATGAGATACGACGCAGTTTTTCTAAAAACGGAAAAGAAAATTTTAATCAAAAGTCAACGCGTAATTTTCTGAAATCCTTACTAAAATTATTATGATCCGAATTTTGTATTGATTATAAGGTACTGATTTATATGTCCAGTTATTTTATTTTATTTTATCTTTATAATTTTTAAAGCGAGATTTGGGTATTTACGATTTTTAGTTTAAGAAAATTAATTAATTGGCGGGTAGATGATTCGGAAAATATTTTAACACAAAGCCCTATGATTGAGTTAACTATTAGAACGAATTGGGTGTTTTGGTTTATTGGAAAATTATTTGAAGTAGGGTATTATAGTATGATACAGAATAGTTTAGGCACTTTTTGAGACTTATTTGGTATAAAAAGTTGCGGGGTCATGGGAAACGTGAAAGGTGAGTGATGCGCTGTTCTTACGTTTAGACTAATGCGGCGCATCTCTTTTACTGAATGCGCCGTATTACTTATAATTTCTTAAAATTCCATACGATGATAAAATACGGCGTATCCTCCTAAGAAAATGCGGCGGATCTGCCATACGCCGCATTAGAATCCCAAATACTCCGTATCTTCCTTTACCTAATTATTTACTCTTGATGCGCCGTATATACTTACTCAATACGCCGCATCAATCCTATTTGCAGAAAACTTCACTAACTTTTTACCTTGATAGGTGATTCTTCAACGCAGGTTCATAGTTTCTGGAAGACCTCCCAATAAAAGACTCGGATTTTTCCAAACACCTTCAGACTATGGAGGACTACATGAATGTATAATAGGGGGGCTATTAATTTAGCCAAAGCTAAGTGTGCCCCTGTGATAAGTGGTTATTGGAGAACAGTGTGCATACTGTGCCGACGACCGCGTACTATGCACACTTGTGGTTTATGCTTTCACCCCAGGAACCACTAAATGTATGTGTATATATATATATATATTATATATATATATATATATATATATATATATATATATATATATATATATATATATATATATATATATATATATATATATATATATATATATATACATTTTTGTTTGATGACGCGCATTATGGCACCATTACTTATGCAACAAGAGGAACGTCGGGGAACTAAGAAGAATGAGCGCACTTTTGTTATTACATGTTTTATGATTAATGATCTTCTTATTTTGTTTTGAATTATGCCGATGTTATTAACCTCTTGATTGTATTAATCTGGGATCCCACGTATTAATATATATGGCTTTTTGATCAATGTTTGTTATAATTGTAAAGCCTGGCATTAAGTTCAACATTCATTTGGAATACTTGTAATTGATGAAGCCACGAGGGATCTACAAAGTTTTACACAGACTGCTAACAATCTGTTTGGTAACACAATACGGCGCATCTGGTAAAACAGATGCGGCGTATCCTATCTTTTATTTTATTCTATTTCGTACTAATTCCAGGCTCGATACGGCGCATCCCTTTCCATAGATGCGGCGTATCAACTGACCTGATGAAATTTTTATTTTTATTTCTTAGGTTTTATTTTCTAACTACTAATGAATTATGCACAAGTTTGATTTTCTTAAACCCAGGTGTGAAATTTTAGAATGGTGGTATTTATAGGATTGCTCGCAAACGCATAATGGGAGTGATAAGGAGAAATTTGTTACGCTTTTAAGAGGTCATTTAAGCCCTAAGTCGTGATAATATGATCAATTATTACCTTAAATCGTTTCTTTTGTCAATTTAGGTACTTTTGAGAATAAGTCTGGAAAAGAAAGCATTTTGGATGTTTCTAAGTGAAGAAAACGAGAAAGTAAAGAATCCAAGCTGGAAATTGTACCTGACGGCGTCAAGCTTTACAAAGGGACGGCGTCACTCATTGGAACAAGAGGTGGATATCACAATTGCACTTGACGCGCCAGAAGAAAAGTTGAAGCATAAGGCATGACGGCATCACGTTATACAGAAAGTAGGCCGTAACGTGTATTTCCCAAGGTGTGACGGCCCAGAAGTCTTACAAGGGGACGGCGTCAAGAAGTTGGATTGGACGACAAGAAACCCTAGACACGGCGAGATGACGGCGTCAGCCATTAAAAGGGGACACCGTCACCATTGTAAATCTGTATATACTTTTCGATTTTTCATTCATAAGGGAGGACTTTTGATAGGGAACTTTTGGGTACGAACCCTAGTCGACTTTTGCAGCAATTTTAGGGTTCCAAACCCTATTTTCTTCCATGTTCAATTAAAGATAAGTTATCCTTTAATCATTCAATATGTCTATGTGTTGTTTGGTTATATGGTTTGTTTCTTTCTTTTAACATGCTAGCTTAGATTTACTTGTGTTTGCTTAGATCTAATGAAACCTAGTTATTGATTGTTGGTTGTTGGTTTGTAATTAATTGTTGTGGGTGATTGATTTTAGCGTTAGGCTTAAGAAAACTGGCTAATCTCCTATATGGTAACTTGCTTGAACGTCTTAAGAAACGTAATCGGATGTGTACTACGGTTTTATTGGTTGTATTAAATGCATAAGTGACTATTAATGAGGCCATGATAGGATACTAAACGTGTCGTCATAGGATGAGATAGAAGCTTATAGAGTTTGGGAAGATCGTACACAGCCCCACGAATGGTATTAAGGAACGCAACCCTTCACCCATGCAATTGTAACAAACCAATTAATCAATAAAAGATAACTAGGGAGTAATAAAATCTAAGTAAACACGCTTTTCTCCATATTAGAAGTTCTCACTTTTTATTTTCTTGTTATTTATTTTATTTGTTTAAGTAGTTATTTGGGTTAGTTGACTAGCAACTAATTCCGCCCACTCTTCCAATACTCGAGATATTTACTTGCTTTCCATAAAATACAAAAATACAAAAAGAATCATCCCTCACCTCTAGACCTAGTTAGATTAGTTTCAATCCTAACGAACACTATTCCCTGAGAGAACGATCAATCCCCCGGTACTTGCCACTCACTATACTACATCGGTCAGGTACACTGCCTGGTGGGGATTGCAAGCTTCTCAAGATCCCTTGAGAGGTAAAACCTTTTGCGTAGACCGCAATCCACGCATCAAGTTTTTGGCGCCGCTGCCGGGGAATAGTTATTGCTTAGGTTGAAATTTATTTGTATTAGGTTTACTCATTAGATTCCTATCTAGTGAGATTTTTGTTTTTATTTTCATAGGTTTTCTTTAGTCTATCTTATTTCTTCGTTTCTTTGTTAGTAACCATTAACATCCGCCATCATGGAAGGTGGTAATATCTTTGATCCCGCCAACCCACCACAACCAAACCAATCTCCTAGAGCTCGCACTTTAGGAAAATATTCCCGACCTAGCCACCAAGGCTATCGAAACACCATTGAGCTCACTCAAGGAGCCAATGTGTCTCCCTCGCGATCCGACACCATCTGGTTGGTGCAACGCGGATGTGCATTCCATAGACTTCGTTCCAAAGATCCAAACCAACATCTCAAGGATTTCCTCAAAATCGTAGATTCCATAGACCTTGATGTTGAAACTCGAGAGACGACCCGATTGCGTCTCTTCCAATTCTCTCTACGTGACCAGGCTATTCAATGGCTTGAGCGTTTACCCGCGGGATCCATCACATCTTGGGATGATCTCACCTCTCGTTTCCTTACACAATTTTTCCCACCGGGAAGAACCACCAAGTTAAGGAATGACATCTTGATGTTCCAACAACGTCAAGGTGAAACTCTTTACGAAGCATGGACTCGTTTCAAGGACTTACTTTAAAAAGTCCCTCATCATGGCATAGATCTTTGGCTCCAAGTCCAAATCTTCTATGACCATATCAATCTTTCCACAAGGCAAACTATTGACCAAGCGGCCGGTGGTAAGCTACGTGATCAAAGTACGGAAGAATCATGGGAACTCATAGAAGATCTTTCTCTCTATGACAATGAAAGTTGGAATGATCCCCGTGATTTGAACAAAACAGTCAAGGCAATATCTTTGCCTTCGAACAATTCAAGCACTCCTGACCGTAGGATCATGGAACTTGAAGACCAAGTCAAGTTTCTCATGAAATCCTACGAAGCTCCCAAACCTTCAAGCCAAATGAACAAAATCACTTCTTCATGCAAATTGTGTAATGGTCTTCACGACACTCATAACTGCATGGAACTCCCCAAACAAGCTTTTAAGGAATTCGCATCCACGCGTACCGACAAAACGAGAGATAAGTGGCCCACTACTAATCGTGGACCTAGGGATTTTAACAAGGGTTGTGAGGCATGGAAGGATAAGCCAAATTTCAGTTGGAATCGGACCCGAAGTGTATCATTCAATGAATCTCCCACACTCACCTGGTCCGAGCATTATTCTCCTCAAAACACACCTGAACAAAGCCATGAAGAAGCACTGCGAAAATTCATTCTCTCACAAGAAACGCGGCTTTCCAAACTCGAGAATCAATTCAGACAACAGCAAGCCGATATGAATAACAAGGTTAGTAACCTGTTGAGTGTTATCAATGATCGCATTGCTACTTTATTTTCACAAGTAAACTCTTCAAACATATATCACCAAAAGGAAAAGGAACTAGGGATCCTTCTGCCTCCTTAAGACCAATCCACTTCGTGAACACCATTACCACAATACCTACTCCTAAACCCGATAAGAACCAACAACCAACTAGGAATAGGGACAATGAAGTAGAAGGTAGAGTTCTCAAGAAGGACCACAATGTATCTGAAAACCCTTTAGACTTACCCGGGGACTCCATTACAAAAGGGTCGAGTGATAGGAAGGATTTGGAAGAAGAATCCGAAGAGCCTCAGGAACTTCTAGGATTACTAGATAGCTCCCTTATGGAGGAACTTAAGAAAGGCACGGTAAAACTCTCCATCGGGTTTAGAAATAGGATAGAGGAGGGCGATTCCAATGTTTTTAAGATCTCTTGCACCACTAGGAAAAAGCTTATAACTGATGCCTATGTGGATCCTGACTTTCCAATAAATGCAATATCCCTCTCTCTATACAACGAAGCCTTCACTGAACAGGTTACGTATAAGGGATTTAATTTCATTAGGATGATTAGAAGAGTACCAATCATGATTGGAAAATTCATTTATGACATTGATCTTACCGTAATTAATGATATGGACTCAATAATTAGCCCAACATTAACTCACCTTGTCCTAGGAGAACCATTCATAAAAGAAACAGGAGTGACCCTTGATGAGAATGACAGTAGTGCATTATTTACTAATGGTGTCAGGAAAGTGATTTTTCGGAAAGGTAATGAAGAAGTGTATGGATACCAACCATCGTCGACCTGTAATACAAGGGGACTACAAGGTACAAGGCCGGGTAAGATAAAGTGACATGATCCGAATAATCTCAAAATACCTTGTATGATTGGTCACAGGCATTTTTATAATGTTTACATAGACATGTGTTCACCCAAGAACGTTATGTCCTTGTTTGATTATAATAATATTTGAAGACGAGGGTTAGTATATAAGGGAGACAATGTTGTTGGCAGAGACCATGAAGTACAAGTGTTTGTAGGGAATATGACATTCACAATGGACTTCACGATCGTGAATAATATTGAGGAATATATCGACCCTAGGTTATCACAAGTTGTTTTCGAGGCACCGTTTTGTGAAATCACTAACTTAGTAGTAGACGACCGGAACGGTATCATGACTTTCACCGATGGGGTTAGGAGAATCTCTTATCAAACACCGTATAAGATGAAAGATTTCAAAGAAGTAGATTGCGAAAGGCTTGATAAGCTAGGTTCCCAACTTTTGTTATGTGATGATGACGTTAGGAGAGGATGTAACAACACTTTTGATTTGTCATGTGGATTCTTTAAGGGTGTTAGTGAGCATAGTTCTAAATATCAGGAGGATACTTTTGATTTCGAGGACCCAAAATACCTTCACTATGAAAGTGATTCCGATAGGGGTTCGGAGGATGCCCTAGAGAACGTGACCAATGACGAGGTCACGTAATAGGGCGTGACTTTGAGTCTAGCTACAAGACTCGCTAATAAAGAAAAGCGCTTCTTGGGAGGCAACCCAAGCCCTATTTGTTTGTTTGTTTGTTTATTTGATTTTATTTGCTTCCGTATGTATGTTTTGTTTATATTGTTTTTAATCTCGTCTTAACTATATATAAAGGTATTTTGCAAAAGATAAGTGTAAGAGAAATCCAAATTAGTTTAAAAGAACGAATTGAACATGAACGATAACAATGAAATATAAACATACATATTAGTATTTGTTTGAGTCAAATGCTTGTATCGAGTCATAATGAGTGTTTTGCAGGATTCCAGGAATTAGAACATAGGTTTTTCTAGAAATTTTCCGGAAACAAAATACAAGAATTCTGTCAGATCAATTCTGACGGTGTCAGGCATCACCTGACGACGTCAGGTGTAATTCTCTGAAAATTTTGCAGGTTTTGTTTTTCTGCCGGAATTGTAAAGTTTCATAAAATTTGTATTTTATAAACTCCAGGAATCTGCAAACATTCATTCCACAAGCATTATATCCTTACTTTCTTTTTAGGATTTAATTTTATATAGATTTACCGCCAATTTTACACTAGGTTTTCTTGTTTGTTTTCTCAGCTAATTAACAGGTTATATTGGACAAGAAGATGTACATGGATAATCAAGCTTTTGGCGCTGCTTTAATCTTGGAGTTTTCACATTTTCTTGGAGGAGGATTTAACCATGTTACTACATCATCGACACCGAACGAATCAGGGGAGTATTTGTTTCATTCTTTCATTTTCTTTACTTTTACATCTTTTAATTAAACATTGGGGACAATGTTCGGCTTA